>BSBK01013393.1:5000-124664 GCA_027943335.1 Chamaecyparis obtusa
TATAGCTCTATGCCTTTTACCGATCAAAAATAAATAAATTCAAGTATTTTTCATAACCAAAAAGAAACTCTCCGAGAGGGCTCACAACTATCCCGTAGGAAAAATACTTTAGAGGTCAAAGAAGTTTAGGTTATTATGCTCTATATATTTTGTCATCATTAGTCCTATCTTAATGACCTTTATAGATAAAGAAGATAAAATTTAAATTTTGTATATAAATGGTCTAATTGTTAGAATATTCTAGTAATTTCTACCAAGAATTTTGTGGTTTAAGATGGAATTTTCCAAAATAGTAGTTATTTAGTAGTTTCCAAAAATTTACACCTTCTAGAAGGGTTTCCAGAAATTTCTCAAATGCAAAGTCAAAAATATTAAGTGAATTAGATTATTCTAGAGGCCTCCAGCTGGATTAGGGATTAGGTAAAGTTTCTAATATTATATTTAGAATGTTCTAGAAATGTATGTCCAGTACGAGAAAATATTCTAGAGTTTTCTATGTAACTTCTAAGCCTTCTATAAAAAAGGCATTTTGTACTTATGTTTCAAGCAAGCAATAGATTGCTTCCTCTGCCCACTACAGAGTGGTTTCAGAGTAATTTATATTTGGGAAAATATATTTGTGTTTGTGTTTTGTATTGAATATGATGTTTGTATTTTTGGTTTGAGGAGTGGATCCAATCCATCCTCCCCTACAAAATTGGTATCAGAGCAGCAATAAAAAAATCTATTTTATATTGTGTCGTAGCACTCTGTGTCTTAATTCTAATTTTGCCTCTACCCATATCATAGTGGTATCAGAGCAGGTTAAGGTTGAATCTTGGGAGAATACTTTGTCAGAGCTTGGTGAGATTGTGAGATCATGTGATTTTGTTTGCAAGAGCAGGTTTGAAAATCATTTGGAGATCCTGTCACCATTTGTGACAGACATCAAGACAAGGGAGATCCTGTCACCATTTGTGACAGATGTTAAGAGGGAGATCTTGTCACCATTTGTGACAAACCTTTGAAAGATCTGAAAGTTCTAAGGAGTTTCATAAGTGCCAAAGATAAGAGGCAAGTCAAGGACTGAAGTTCTGCTGATGAGAAAGTTATTCTTTGTGAAGGAGAATTCAATGGTGTTCAGGAGTCTGATTTTATTGTGTTGTAGCACACTAGCTTTCAAGTGTTTTGTCTCTGCCCACTTCACAGTGGTATCAGAGAAAGGGAAAAAAAGTTGATTGTCACCATTTGAGATAGTGGAGGATAGCTGAAGGTTACTGAAAGTCATTGCCTGTAAAATTGGCATACCATTTGGAATGTTGCATCCCTAAGGAGGTGTTACAGATGAATTGGTAGAACATCAAATCATTGAAGGATATCACAAAGATTTTAGAGGATCAAAGATTGCAGAAGGCCGCAGCCATGTACGCCCAGATTAAGATTGCTGGCAAAAGAAGATCAAATGCAGTCAAATCTGTTGAAGGCATGAAGGATATATTGAAGTATATAGCCGTAGCTGTTGGAGGAATTCATTAAGGACAATAAAGAAGATTGAAGGCAGGTGAAGCTTCTTGTAAAAAGCATCATATGGTCAAACATAGAAAGGCTTTGGCATCAGGCAAATAAAAGGATGTTGATAGTAAGAGAAGACAAGAGGGAAGAGAACAAAGAATTTGAATGCCGCAGTATTTGTGGACAAAAATTCAGGGAATAAGATCTTGATGTATAATTATGGATTTTGATGTAATTAGTGGTAGAAATTAGGGGGGAGTGTTAGAATATTCTAGTAATTTCTACCAAGAATTTTTTGGTTTAAGATGGAATTTTCCAGAATAGTAGTTATTTAGTAGTTTCCAGAAATTTACACCTTCTAGAAGGGTTTCCAGAAATTTCTCAAATGCAAAGTCAAAAATATTAAGTGAATTAGATTATTCTAGAGGCCTCCAGCTGGATTAGGGATTAGGTAAAGTTTCTAATATTATATTTAGAATGTTCTAGAAATGTATGTCCAGTACGAGAAAATATTCTAAAGTTTTCTATGTAACTTCTAAGCCTTCTATAAAAAAGGCATTTTGTACTTGTGTTTCAAGCAAGCAATAGATTGCTTCCTCTACCCACTACAGAGTGGTTTCAGAGTAATTTATATTTGGGAAAATATATTTGTGTTTGTGTTTTGTATTGAATATGATGTTTGTATTTTTGGTTTGAGGAGTGGATCCAATCCATCCTCCCCTACAAAATTGGTATCAGAGCAGCAATAAAAAAATCTATTTTATATTGTGCCGTAGCACTCTGTGTCTTAATTCTAATTTTGCCTCTGCCCATATCACTAATGCTACAATTAGCAATGCTTAACTATGACATAATATTCAAATTTTAATTTTGGATGTGATAAAAAATTGGAACAAATAAAAATGAATTTATATCATAATATGAAGATAAATTTATTATTTCGATATTATCACTTTCTAATTATTTTATAGAAACAAATTAGAGAAACGAACTTCTTAAAATTTTATAAAACAAAAACCACATTGTAAATGAAATATTATCACTTTTTAATTATTTTATACAATGAATTACGATAAAATCACCCTTTTAAAATTTTATCACATTTTAAATGAAATATTTAAATTAAAATTATATCGAATAAAAAAATCACACTCTATTATGAAATTAAAATAATATAAAATGAAAAATCATATTCTAATATCAAATTATTTTTATTATCAAAACTATAACTTTCTCAATTATATTAAAATAAACTTTCAATTTTATTTTATAATACAAATATATGCAATAAAAATATAGACATAAAAATTAGTTTTTTATAACGGATTTTGTAGTTAATCTTATGATAGTACTTGTTGAATTAATGTTTTATTTTTTCATAATATTGTACAAATGACTTTAAAATTGTTATTATTGATGATGTTTGAATAGTTAATTAAAAATTAACATTTTTTTTTTTCAACTTAGAACATTAATGAAAATATCCTTTCATACAAACACATAAAATATTACCCTTTAAAAATTTACTTTTACCCTAAAAAAATTGTAACAAAACTATTCCCAATAAATAAATTCTAATTGCTAAATGTTTGTCAAATCTCACACCAAAAACTCATAAAACTTACTCTCAACATGTCTTAAATTAACTAAACAAATGCATCTGTGTAGTAAATAGATGGAATCAAATTTTATTTAGCCAGGAGATGCATGGATAGACTCATCCACCATTGTTTGGGTTAATATGAACTGATGTGTGACTTGAAGGTGAAACCTCTCTATAAAAATACATTTTTCTCTAATTTTTTTAGAGTAACAACATTTATAAAAGTTGCTTTGCTAAAAAAATCTTAACAAACTTGTAAAATAATGATGCTTCTTTACTGCATTGGGGTTTCCCCATATCTGTGAGCTGCAATCTTCATCACAACAAGTTGGTCCATTATCTGTCCTAGCAATGCATTGCAACCTTATGCATTCATTCCTTCCAACTTTTTCAAAATAGCAAAGTTCTTGAAGTCCTCAGATATCTTAGATATTGTACATATTGCAAAATGACTGTGAATTTGAAGACAACGTGACCAACACAAAAAATTTAATCACAAAAGTCACCCAAAAAGTTGATGCAATCAAATGACATTTACCAAAACATTATAGATGTTTCCTATAATTTAATATGTTAACTACACTTAATAAGAAATAATTTTTAACAATGTTTAAATATTATATTTATTAACCATATAATTCTCTTCAAATTAAGTTACCGGAAAAAAAGACAGCTAGAAGGGCTGACAATTTTTTGACTAAAAATAATAATTTCAGGGAGCAAAGCTCCCACATAAAGCCTATCAGCTTAATTAAGAAATACAATTGTAATTGTTCAATATACACCTCAATGTTTCTATTATATAATTCATTTTAACTAATAATGTTTAATAAAGAATATAAAATATGGACATGAAATTTTATAGTATTTTTAATCATATGCTAGAGATTTTTAAAAAAATCTAGTGTTTAATTTTTTTATTAAAAATATTAATTAAAAAAATACAAGCATAAATTAGTTTCAAAAAGGCACTTACAAGTCAAGATATCTGAAAGTAAAAATTCAGATATAAAAACTATATATTAATTTAAAAATTAGACAAAAAGATAGTCTCAAAGAAGAAAGCACTTCCAAGTCAAGAAATCTGAAAGTAAAATTTTAGATATAAAGATTGTACAGTAATTGAAAAGAAAATGTAGAAGAAAAAAATTGGTCTTAAAAAGAGGCTTCCAAATTCAGGATCTGAAAATAAAAATTTAGATATAAAAAATAAAAATTAATTAAAAACTTACAAACAAAAGGACAATCTCAAGAAAGCACTTCTAAGTATAAGAAAAAAAAAAGTGAAAGTAAAGATCCACATATGAAACAAATTAGCTAACAAGGAAGAGAGTACAGAGCACATGATATTTGTCAATGCCTATTTGATGTTAGGGTTTGTTGCATTTATAAAAACTCTGTAATTTTGAGACAATGTAATTTAAAAAAATCTTGTACAGTCAAAGAAATCAAAAATAAATTATTTGAAATACTGTTGATTTACAAAGCATCTTGCTCAGTGCAAGAAATCAAAATTTAAAATTTTGAGACAATATGATTTATAATAACCTTGCTAAATTCAAGAAATCAAAAACAAATTTAAGAAAATATGATTTACAAAGAATCTTACCAAATGCAAAAAAAATCAAAAATAAATTTGAAACACTATAATTTACAAAGAGAATCTTGCTAATGCAAGAAATCAAGCGTGCTCTAAATAATTCAGCAAGCTATAAAATAACTTTGACATCAGGGTTTCCAGCACTTTAAAATAACTTTCTTTCTACTAAAATAAAACAAATTTTAGGCAAGTTGATCTACAAAGAATCCTCAGATATTTTTCTGAGTAGAATGGTCCAGTATGGACAAATGGGGGGCTTGGGAAAATGGCGGCCCTTCCGCCCTTCATGTGACCGCCGCTGCGGAGGGGTAACGGGTGGGCCCCACGTTTAATTTAGTGTTTATGCAAAGATTCAAAAATTCAAAATTAGCAAGAAGAAGAAAGAGAACAACAGAAGTCAAGATGAGTTTTGCACTAAAATAATATTTGAGTTTTACATTAAACATTCATCACTATAGTATTTTCAAATCAAACACTTTTTACGTACTAGATCTGATGGAATTCTTGGTGATTTAATTCTTACAAAAATCACAGAAAAGATTGAAGTATTGACAGGAGATAAAGATTAAAGAAAAGAGCAGGAAATATATAACTGGCAAACGCATTTTCTAATTTTCAATAATATATCGAGAACATCAAAAAAATTACAGAAGTTCACACCAGAAAGAATTCTCCCCAGAAAAAGATGAAGAAATTTTCATCACCATTCCAATCATTACAGAAAAGAAATACACTCCAAATGACCATTTTTGTTCAGTAAACCTCTGAATTACTGCCGAATTATGAAAGATTGGCGGCAATTCAGAGCGAATATTTCTTTGTTGGAATGATTAGAATGGCGATGAATATTCCTTCCTCGCATTATGGTGAATTACGTGGCTTGAATAGCGTGCAACAAAAGAGTGGGATAATGAATCCCTAACCTTGGCTTCCTCGCATGCGTCTAAAACAGAGAACACCACGCCCCACCCGCTCTTTTATAGTTGCCTCCGATTCGTTACGTCAGAAAACAACCCTAATTTACTTGCATGTTAATTATTTGTTTTATTTTTTGTTTTATTTTGATGTATATTTATGTAAAGCAGAACGCAGTTCTAAATATTATATGTGATACAAAGGATGAATTTTAAATTATTTATTTGTCTTTATAATTATAAAAAGTGATAATACTTTTTTTGTCAAACAAAAGTCTGATATAATGGTTTCTTAGTAATTATTATGATATTTTATTTAAAAATTAAGTATTTATATACAAATGTGATTTATTAAAATGATATTTTTAAATTTTTATGTTGGAGGCATTCATTTTTTTTTTACAACATTGTGCTTGAAACTTCCAAAAATTCTAGTATTCTATCATTATTTTTTTATATTGATAATAGAGAGTTAAAAAAAAATCAGAACAACAACAAAAAATATTCACAGGAAGCTAGGCTTCAACCCATTAGCAGGACGAAGAAGTTAGCATAAATGATAGAGTTTTAGCAGAGAACAAAGTAACATCTTTAGTGCAGAACATCATCATTGTTATCCATCCAGGCAATCCAGCCTAGAGAGCCTTCCATCCAAACCACCTTCTTCCGCTCCAGAATTTGAGTGAGAATATCCAACTTGTCAAAACTAGGGCCTTTATTGTCACAGATATCCTGAATTAGCTTATCAAGTGCCGCATCAAATGCCGACTGATCGTCCACAATGCTGGCCCATTTGAAACCATCCTTCATCTCGTAGATAAACATAGAAGCAATTTTGAAATGGGTGGGTTTTCTAAAAAACCCAGTAAGAGTCCTATCAGTGCCTTGGAATTTAGACTCATTTCTCAATTTCTAAATAAACCAAAGGATAAAAGAAGACATGATATGCTAGAATAGGTTAGCATCCTTGCAAAGCCCATGAATAAAACTAGTAATGATATGAATAGTGTAGACATGTTTAGTAATAGTAAATCCAAACATCAACCAAATTTCTCTAGCAAAGCTACAGTTAAAAAAGATGTGCCTCATAGTTTCAGGAATCCTATAGAGAGGGCAATTGTCAAGACCAGCCTAGTGATTTCTAATAGGTAACCTATCAAGCAAGAGTTGCCACTTGAAGCACTTAATCTTAGGTGGGATGGGGGATTTCCACAGCTTGTCAAAGACTTTTTGCCAATCAGTTAGGCTGGAGTTACAATACCAAGTAGAGATAATATGGTTAGTCACAGGAGTATCATAGTTAAGGAGTTTGTAAATATCCTTGGCTTTGACTTTGGGAAGCAGAGAGCCATCTTTCCATCTAAAATTGAGGTACTAAGGAAGGGAAAGAGACACAAGCAGATTTGATGAGATTAAATAGGTACGCTTATGGGAATCTGGGAGGTTATAATTGTAAGAGAGAGTTTCCCAACTAATCAGGTTATCATTTTCCATGATGTCCATAATATAGTTAATGCCTTTACTCAACCAAAGCCTGGCAGAGCATCCTTTGGTAAGGGCGAGGGGTTTATTCGAATGATAAAGGTTCCACCAGATAGATCGTTCCCCATGCAAGACATGACCATGATCAAAATTGGAGTTCTCAATAAAAGTACACACATATTCCCAAGCTTTCCAAATGGCTCTAAAGATCTAGGTGCCTTGGACAGTCACATAAAACTTCCCAGCTACCAAGTCACGGAGAGGAAGGGCTTTCCATGACTTGGCAACCTTGGGAGCACCAGATTGAATATTATTTCTGATAAGAACTTTCCAGGGCTCATTACCATTAAGAGCACGGAAGATCCATTTGGAGGCAAGGGAAATTCCTTGAAGCCTGAGATCCTTCAAACCAAGCCCACCAGGTTTCTTATCGATGTGGCACCACTCTCACTTGACCGCATGAGCTTTCCTATTAGCCTTACCATTCGACCAAAGGAAACGCCAGATAGCCTTTTGAATTTCAAAGATTTGATAATTACTAAACATCCACACAAAGGAGTAGTAAATACTATATGAGGAAAGGATTTTTTGACAGACCTGGACCCTTCCCGCAAGGGAGAGAGTCTTATTGTTCCAATTGTTGAGCTTCCTATCAATCTTATTCTGTCATTATTTTGATACAAAACTACTATGGATGCCTCCCACAATGTTAAGGTTAGGCCTAACCAAGGCTAGGCCCAACTATTGTGGACATCACCATTCTAATCATTCCAACAAGGAAAAACTCATTGTCTTTATCCCATGTCATTTCCACCTACAAAATTAAATAATGACCTATGGATAAGATTTCAACACAGTTCAATATATTTCTCAAAAAGTCTCTTTAGAATTTCTATTCTTTTTTATTTAGAAAAAATACAAAAAGGATACAAATATAAGAAGGAAGAAAATTAACCAACCAGTTCTAAACTACAAAATGTAACAAAATAGATTGATGCTTACAATAAATTCTTAATCTTTTAGAATATTGTATATCTCTCTAATGCTTCTCACAATTTAACAAAAAATATAATAATTTTTAAGGAGATTAAGATCACAATAATAATAGTAAGTTCTTTAATGATGCACCAAACTTACAAGGAAAAGAATAAAATCAGTTCAATCATAAAAGAAGATGACACTTGAAAATATATATAATTAAAAAAAATTAAATAGGCTTACCCCATAAATTGGCACAACTTTTATGATAAGAAATTAGTTGAAAATGAAATATATAATATTTAAACAAAATAACAAACGATTCTTTGTTTAGGCACTGATTAATGGAGGAAAGAACAAAGAAACAAAGCATTCAAAGAAACCAAAAATAATGACAATTACAAAGGAGAGGATGCTATTGATTTATGAGAATTAACAAAAGAAGATATAAACAAAAAAAATTGGAAAGGATGGTAGTAATTCAGAACAAGGAAATGGCCAAAAGGTTTTTAGATGAAAAGTCACATTGACATCCCACTTCAGGTTGAGAAGGAAACCCCTTTTTAAAATGGATCCTCTTTTAAGGATGAGGCCTCTTTTGATAAACTCTTGAGTAACTTCCTTGTGAGATGGGAATAATTATTTAATTAGATCATTTTTGAGATTAGAGATATGAAAAATGTGTTCCCTACGAATCATAAGCTTGATGATATTCTTTCCAGTGAGGTGGCGGCTTTTCATTGGTCGAAATGCTAACATAGGAAAGAATGATGTAGTCAAGCGCCCGGATGGTTTCGTTGGACCAGTGAGAACATGACATGTGGTAAGAGACTGGTGAAGAGGGCATGATGGTGGACCCAAATTTTTCAAGTGGAATGACAGTGCAGCAGGATCTACGACTGTCACATGATCGCAAGGAATATTCTTTCCTTTTGTGATCATGCGACCACCGTCTGATTTAAAGGCTACTGAGGGTGGGTCCACTGTTAGGTGCTACTGGTGTGTTCATTTTTCATTGGCTACAAGGTGCTGATGTCACCGTAGACTTTTCAAAGGGCCTTGTGATGGTTGCAGAGATTTATGAGGACCACCCGATCTACCGGGAAGCAATAAAATCGACGATCGTGTTTTAAATTTGGCTGATTAACAGTTGCTATCAAGAATTTGAATATTTTAAGGGTTTTTCAGTGATAGAAGGACTAGTTTTTAATGCTTAAGTGGCTGGATTTGAGTAGATATGATTTCACCAATTGATGCAATGTGGTCCAGAGAGTTTGATGATTGCTTGCAGAGGGTTTGTACAATGAAAAAGTGGGTAACCAGTTGCTCGAGGCATGTTACAGGTGAACGATTAGATTGATAAACATGGTGAATTCATGATCTTTGGTACACAAGTCAGAAGAATTATCATAAATGAAGATCATTCTCAGATCTTACTAGACCAGGTTGCTTGGTTTTCCTCCAATGTATTAAATTCTAATTGAATTTAGTTGGTCTGGTGGGTGAAAACCCTAACCCTTGCCATAGTCATCCGTAGTTGTTTTAAAGGTAGTTCAAATAAATTTAAAAAAGGTTTGTCTAACTTCATGTGAGATGTAGGAGCACAACATGAAGAATCATAAACATAGGTGACTATTTACATAGTATTTAAGTTTACTAAAATTTTAGATCTCTCCTACGTCTATCATTGTGGTTTAGTAAATAGTTTTACTTTTCCATTCACTATTTTTACTTAATTACTCAATCTCTATAGTTCGATTTGCAATACAACATATATAATGAATGCATCATTATCTCATAATAAGAATTGACCTAGATATACCCAAATTAGGCAATCATCTTATGATTTATTTATAATACCAATACAAATGATTCTATCCAAAATATTTATCATCAAGATTATAATAACCACACCTTGTCTCATAATAACATTTTTTAACAAAAGGTTTTATAGCAAACACAGCTACATGATATGGGAGCACAAGCCATAAACTAATTGTCTTTCATTAAGAACTAAGACCTTAGAGGTATCCATTCCACCAAAGTTTCCATGAGCACAATCTCGACCGCAGCTCTTATAATGTCAAAGCTTTATAATTAGCAAGACTTAATCCCTAAAAAAGCTCATTCAAAACCATTCAACTTCAAAAACAAACCAAAACTAATAACAATTTTCATCAATTACTTCTCACCACAAATATTATACCATCATAGAATACATCACTTTACATGTAATGTTTCCCCCACTCCTTTCTTCTACACTATTCAATGCACATAATTCACGCACCATTCCAACGGTCTTCTCCCTCCATCGTTCAACGAATTTTATTCCATCGTTCAACGCTTCGTACAAATTGAAGGGAATATGTTTGTTGCATCGTTTAAAGCGCCGTGTATTATTTGTCGTGGTCTGCCTATTATTCCCCATTTTCCACAACTTTGCTCATCTTCACTCACAATCTAACATTCCAACATTCTTCTGGAGATCAGAAACATTAGGGTTTTATTCTAGTTCTCTCTCTGAAAACCACATCAATTCTTCATAATTTGAGAGCATTTCTAAACAAAAAATGGCTTTTGCGAGAGAATATTTCTTGGTTGTAATGGTTGGAATGACGATGCTCATGGCGGCAGGAACTAGCGTTGCCGTTGCGGGAGACACAGACAGTATGCTGCTGTGTTTTTAATTTCTTCGCTTTTATTTTACAAGTTTCGAACACTTGATCTCTGAGTCTCTTGAGATAAAATATGGTTCTGTCAATATATTTTTAAAAATAAAAACTGTCTGCCTCGTTTAGGTTTTCTTTTCTCTTCTTTAATATTCAGCTCTAGTCAATATTTTTATCTTCTCTTTGATTTTCTTTGGTAAGAGTTAAACCACCAGGCATTGAATCAGAGCTGATGATCAAAAGTGTATGCTGAGGATGAGGACAAACATTCCTCGTTCTATATAGACCTCAAATATTCCTTTGTACTGAAATTTATTTTAATTTCTGTGGTCGCAGTATCGAAACCCCTGAACGACTCAGGCGCCAATTCCTGTCAACACGACAACAAGACAACGATAACGGAAGGGAAATCTAGGTTGTCTGATAGCGTAATCGCTGAAATGATGATAACTAAGGTGACGGCTTGGAGGTAAGCAATCTGGTTCTTGTACCATTTACTCTTGCTCACATATATTGTCCGAGTTCTATTGAATTGCCATATAATTTAGAAGTACTTTGGAAGACGGAGCTTAAGATTTCTTGCCATTTGATAAATATCATCGATGAAACCTTTTACCTCCGTTTTGAAACAATTCACTTTTTAAATTTATGCAAAATAGCTAGCTCTGCTATAAATTCTGTTTCCCTAAATTTTCTCTTTTTGAATTTATGCAAAATAGCTTGGTCTGTTATAAATTCTGTCCTAATTTTCTCCCTGCGGAATCTTAGCATGATTGTAGTTAGATTATAATTGTAGTTCACAAAAAAAATCTTGTGGTTTTCAGGTTCCTCGAAAAACCCGCTAATAATTGAAAGTTATAATTATTTCCTCTGCAATTAGAAGTGAAACTTTTTTGAAAAGCTTTATAATTACTGATATTTTTTTCTTTTTGAAGCTAGATTTGTTTTATGAGAGAAACTATTGATTGTAGCATATATGAGTGCTGAAATTCCTGCCAGAAAGTAGACTAACTCTGGTAAACCAGATTAATATTTTTTCTCTCTTCAGTATTTGTCAATATTCTATATGAAATTTAATAAAATAGCATGCATGATAATACATGTTAAGTCTATACATTACAGAAATATTGTGACACTAATAATTATAAAACCTCATTTACCAGTGATCACTTTTAGTTTCTTGTGAAGCTTTATTCATTAATATAATTAATCCTGTTTAGAATTAATTTTAATTTCTTGTAAAGCTTTATTCTTTAATAGAATTACTCCCGTTTAGAATTAATATTTTGATATACTAATAAATGTAAAACCTCATTTACTAATGATCACTTTTTTTTTTTGGGTGATGCTTTTTGTTCTCACTTTTCTACTCATTCTCTGCATTAATTGTGCTCTCTTCCATTTGATATTAACTAAATGTTTCATTTAGCAGCACCGTGCGAATCAGATCTCTTCCATTTGATAAATATCCTCCATAAGACCTTTACCCGCTATTTCGGAGCTTCTGCAGAATACCTGTCTGCTACAAATTGCGGTTCTCTTATTTTATCAGCAGTTCTCTTATTTTATCTGACCAGAATTTAATCAGTATTGTGGTTAATTTAAGAGCCCGGTTTTTACTAGTGATGATGTTGCTCATTTCATTATTATTGCTATGTTAATATTTGATAATAATAAATAAATGATTTAAAATCTAAATCTTAGCTTTCATTATAATTTAGCATTAAAAATTTGGAAGCTTTTAAGTAAATTAATAACTAACATGATATTGTATAATAGAATCATGTCATGATGTTTAAACAAACTTTTTTGGCATTATACTATTTTGTGTGAAAAATAGGGGAAGAGCACAAGTTACATCCGTGCTCACTCCTTGCCCACCCAACCTCCCAATTACTAATTTTAGAGAAACCAAAAAAAATGATAACTAAAAATCAATTAATAAATATATCATGTACCAATAGTTGTCCAGTGTATCTCAATACTAAATAATTTTGAACAATTGATGGGACATTTGTGATAAGCATTGACAATTTTTTAGTACTAAGACATTTGTGCACAAGTATTGACAATTTTTGTGTGAGTGTTGTGGATGGTTATTAGGACATCTTTAAGTAGGTATTGGTGATACTTTTTAATAATTATTTTTTAACCCTTGAGCACATGATTGATATACTAAAACAATAGCTACAAGCAAATAAGTTGCATATAAAGACACCAAAAAAATTATGAAAATCCAATAATCTAATCTAAAATTTGTGACGGGAAGTTAATTATAACTACTAATATACTTCCCTTATAGATTACTTCTAAACTATACAACACAATTATGCAACTTCATAAAAATTAGAAATATTTTTTACATTTCCTATTTTTCAATTCAGAAATTTGTTTTTGAAATATAGGAGCATTTTCAGCTAGAGTAGCTGAGTTTATTAGAGCATCTGCCTGTTAACCAGGAGGTCGGAGGTTCAACTCTTCTAGCGTTTGCCTTATACAAATGGTGGATTGTACTGAAGATGTGCGTGGTTTGATTTATGTTTTATTTATTGATCTAAAACTGTAAAAGTTCATTCTTCTAGTTACGAAGACAAAAATCGTTCTGCTGTTAAATTTCTTTAGAATTTTGGCTTTCTTACTCAGCTTCTGGTGATCAGAGAATTATTTCTGGTGGGAGATAAATCGCCTGAACCTCACCGACTATAAAAGTAAATCTATTATGAGACATTAAATAAAATAGTAAATCTATTGACGAAATTTAACCAAATAACTTTGCAATAATGAAAAGCTATGGTATTTGAACCCATGCCCTTTCGGACAAGAGCCCAAATCTGGCGCCTTAGACCACTTGGCCAAACTGTCGAATTTAAAATTTAAAAAAATCCTTTAATCACTTTGGAAGACGATCATATTTTGTAACATTTTTCTTTAAAAGGCTTTGGGGGTATGAACCAAATAAATTTTGGAAAATGAAAGAGAATGTATTTGGACAACAGAGTTTGACAGAAATGATGGTACTTTCATATTCATGATCTTTTATCAATAGAAGATATCCATATTTAGTGTTGTATTGCTCTGTCTTCGAATCATTTAAAATAATATTTATTTAAAAACTGATACAACATCATTATTTTGAATGATTAGAAGACAAGGCAATACATCGTTAAAGATGAATAGGAAAAGGATCATGAATATGAAAATACTATATTGATAAGATCAGATTTATTTGTTTATTCTTAACATTTATATTCACTTTTGATCTTAAAATTGAACAAATAGATGTGAAGATAACATTTCTACATAATGATTTGAAGAAAGAAATCTACATACATAACCTAAAAACTATACCATAAAAAGTAAGATATAATTAGTTTGTAGACATTAAAAAAATCGATATGATTTTATGTTGTCTCCAAAAATTTGATCTCAAAATTTGATTCAAATATTTTGTCTCCAAAAATGTGATCTCAAAATTTGATTCATATATTTTCAAATTAAAAGTATAAAATGATCTAAATTACATCATATTGTATATT
This sequence comes from Chamaecyparis obtusa, assembly GCA_027943335.1. Taxonomy (NCBI): domain Eukaryota; kingdom Viridiplantae; phylum Streptophyta; class Pinopsida; order Cupressales; family Cupressaceae; genus Chamaecyparis; species Chamaecyparis obtusa. The sequence goes on from BSBK01013393.1 coordinate 19,274, forward strand.
TTATAAAGATGGTGTTCATTTCATTGTTATGATTTTGTATTTTCTTCTAAAATATAAGTGATAATAATGAAACTTCAATAAAAATAATATAATTTTTCATCTGATATTTTAAAATTGAGAAACTAAATGATTTGAAAAATGTCGTGAAATGGTGTAGCTCAGTCGGTTAGAGCGTGTGGCTGTTAACTGGAGTTTCAACCCCAACCTCTAGGGTGTCTGACCTATAAAAACTAAGAGCTTCACTTTCAACATTTATGGTAGGATAAATGTTCTTAATCTAACACTGAAAACTTTATAATTTTTGCTACGGAAGAAAAATCATTGTGTTGATAGTGTGTTAATATTCTTACTCAATTTGTGGTGTTCCATGAACTACCTCTGCTCCAATGACATGAAAGTCCATTTGCTCCAATGGAGCTGGGAAAATGGTTTACTTGTGACGATTAGATTGAAATTGTAGTTTCACAAACATAAATAATTTTGAAACCGACAGCTATTGGATTGGAACCCATGCCCTTTCACACCAGAGCCTAAATCTAGCGACTTACACTACTCGGCCAAACATTCTGTTGAAAACATTGGGGATGATTATATTTTGAAACTTTTACTTCTCTTTTAATGGATTTGGAAGTAGGAGTCCAATAAACTTAGGATAATTAAAGCGTACTCCAACCACCCATCAAAAGGCAATTGTAATTGTTTCTTCTGCAATCAACACAAAATTAAAACTATTTTTAAAAGCTTTCAAAACATTATTGTACTTTTGCTTTTCTACTCGACAGTTATTGTATGATTTTCCAAAAATATTGTCAGTAATACTTTTAATTGCTGAAATTCGTGCATTATTTTTAAGAAATAATAAGAAAGGAGAAGTCCAGCTTTTCTACTTCAGAATTATAAATGTGGAATTTGTAAAACAATGCGCTAGAGGGAGGGCTTGAACCTCCGACCTTGTGGTTAACAGCCACACGCTCTAACCAACTGAGCTACTCCAGCTGATATGTGCAAATTCTTTTCAAATGATTTTTTCACCTTTATATTATAAACAAGGGTTGTAGGGCAGCTAAGTTCCTACCAAAATCTGGAAGAATAAATTTGGTTTTCTCTGATTTGTCTCTCTTCCATTGAAAGGCTTTCAGCCTGCACTCCTAAAATGACTGTAGTTCATTTTGTATTTGCACTTGACATCAAAGATATTGGATATAACAAACAAAGGAAAAAAGGAACGCCATATTCTAATCGGGAAAACATGTAAGTACAAATCTTTCTGAGTAAATTTGTATACAAGCTAAATCTCACTGAATTTTAATCTTCTATTAAACAATGCCTCAAGATTTTATTTGATGAATTATTGTGCTTTACGAATTATGCACAGAATGGATTTGTTGACAAGACTTTAGAAATGTTCACTCAAAATGCAAAACCGGTGGTGCAATGCCTAACGCAATCCGTGTGGGGAAAATTTCAAAATTAAATTGAAGGAATCTTGAATGTAATTTAGTCAAGCATTGAGTACACTGTTCACAAGACAAAATCTAGTAGGCATCAGATAACCTTCAAGCACAAACAAAAGCTGGCGTAATGTGTTACCTTATTCTACTTAAGGGAAATTGTCAGAAAGAAGGACACATAAAGTATCTCAAAACAAAGTCTGTGCGATTGATCGTGAGCACTTAAGTGTTGTGGGGTTTAACAAATGGAGTTCCACAGAGTAGCCAAAGACAACAGTTGAACAAGGTACACACATGGACGTCCTGAAGACTCTTAGGTAGACTTAAGCTTGTATATCTCCTAGAATGTTGTCCTGTAATTTCTAAATGAAAGAATATTTATATAAAATCTTGTGATCTTGATCGATAGTGAAAAATCACATGTTTATTCATGCTTATTCTGCTTATTCCGATTAGACGAGTTTTTGAATCAGAGAAATCTAGTATACACAGTACTTACATAGGTGATAGGAAGAGTGCCAGTGGTATTATTATTCCCCAATAGATTCCTGTCTCGGCAGGAACTAAAAATGATTGTATTCTATTTTTAGAGGTGGCGTATTATCATCACATACAGTTTAGAAGCAACATATATTTTCCACAAAAAGCATATAAGCCATCATGTTCTGATTCTAACATATATTCTTTTTGATCAGTTATTAAACAGTTGTTAATATTTTCATATCAAATTACAATGAATATTAAGATTGAATATCATATATCATCTATTTTTTATTACTATTAAATCAATTTAGTATCTACGTAGAAAGTGATAACAATATAATGAATCTTAATTTTATTAAAGTATACAAAATGATTAGATTTGGATCTTAAAAATCTTAGCTTCAAAATATATGAATTAAAATTTTGAGAACAAATTTGAAGACAATTAGAAACTATAAAGATTATTCAATCTATAAGCTAGTCATTTCTTAACTTTTACAAATAGTGTTGATGCTATGACATAGATTTCTTCTTAAAAATAACTATGTAGGAAAGCTATCTTCATATATCAGTCTAGTATTGTACTTTTTAATAGTGGCTTTTAAAAAATAATGCTTCCTGAAAACTCATTTGCAATCAATAGAGTTAGTACCCTTTAGTAATTAAAATTACCCCAACTCTCATTTTTTTCTTTAAAGAAAGTAGCCTCATCATGCATGAACTATATTTAAGACTCTTTATTGTCCCTCTCCATCACTCTTTGCTCAATAGTGGTATTAATTAAGAAAAAGGTATACATTAAATCAAGTGAACTATAGACCTCTTTAGGTTTCATCCTATATTGAGTGGAGCTTTGAAAGGCTAAGATGGAACTTATTATTTCAAACTGATGTAGAGAAAAATTCTTCTTAGCAACAAATACAAGCTCTCAACAAAGAAATTACAAGATATAATAAAATAATCCATAGAACACTTTTTTCACTTTCAAATCTAAGTAAAGTAATAAGGTGTAATAATCCTCTTATTCAATGTTTCAAGATTAGGTTTGATGAAACATCAAAGGGCTTTCCTAGAATAACTAGGGTGCATTGTATTTTTTAGAGACAATAGTCTTTATTTATTAAAGTCACATTGAAAGGTCAAAGGAATGCAATAAATGATGAAGTTAATGGTCTGATACATTTTTAAGGTTGACAAGGATGTATAGGGGTGAATGCCAAGAGAAATTATTTTCAATCATTATCAAATAAATAAGGAATAGCGGCAAAAATTTGGAACATCCATGGTAAGTTGCTAGAGGAATTAGATGAATTCTCATTCAAACACTTTTATAATGACATTAACTCTTGTGCAAATAATTTTGCCAATTTTGTTATTGACTATGACATAAGATGTATTATTGCTAATAACTTATATTTTTGAAAGATCTAAATGCTATAATATTCAATGATAATACTATATCACTAATGTAGTATATTTTACATAATGATGGGGAGGAATTTTATGTAAGAATGCATAATAAGGAGCAATGTCCCTTCACAAATGAAGCACTCATATACAAAGGATCATTGAAAGATATGGAGTCAACACAATTATATTCATTAATTCATCCTATTCTTCATTGAATTATATTCTAGAAGATCATGAATAAAAGTATCAAGTTTGTTAACAAAAGATAAACTTTATTTAGTATAATTAATTTAAATGTTATGAAAAGATAAACTTATTTTTAGTTAAGTTTTAATTAAAGAAGAAAACTAATTTTAGAGAGACTAAAAATCTATAGTTAACAACTAAGTATCAAAAATAGACTTAAACAAAAATTAGCTAGGACCCCATAGCAAACTAGATGCCAAAAATATCATAAATAATTATGTTAATAGTATAAAGATCAGAATATACATATTTAAATATATAAAGGCAGTTATCCAACTCTGATAATATCGAGAAAAGCATGAGAAAGGCTTAGTATTGTTTTACAATTATTATTGTAAAGAAATTCAAATTGAAAAATCACACATTTGACGGTGCAGAATAGAGAGATGAACAAACAAACTCTATATTATGATTGTGATTTGAATGATTTGAGGCCTCTAATACAGCTGCTTACAGTTTTTAGTCGTCCTTATTAAACCAGAAAAATCGCATATCAATCGGGCGACTGTACAAAAAGCAGAGCCTTAAGCCTGACTTCATACGACAAGACCTATCATCTTCATAGGCCAATGAGTGTATATACTGTAGCTGGGCACGATCCTGGCAAGCGCTCACCATTTTGAAAACAGAATGTCCTGTAGGTTACTCCCTCTCGAAGAAAACGGCATCCATGGGACGAGGATGATGAGCACTGGCAGTGGTAGTGGTGGGATTCGAACACAAGACCACATAAGTGTCAATTCTGGTCGGCGGCGGAACACTGCGACCGCGCTTGTCATCGAAGTAGTCCATAACAGTGTCGAATATGTTTTCCATCTTCTTCTGGCGAATCGATATTGAAGGATTATAATTCCATGGCTCAAAAATTCTGACTGAACATTTCTTCGGCCATTTGGCTGGGCGGGAAATGTTAACCCATTCCTGCGTTCTGCATAAAACACGCTCGAGAGAACGGAGCTCCTCGTTCTGGTTTTGGAGGTGTGTAATGTGAAGCTCCTCAACCCTAGACCAGAACTCATCCTTGGAAACATCCACCAATTCTAGAGGCAAAGTAATTGCCCTCAAACGCCCGTTGAACTTCATATTGCCTTCTCTTTTCTAATTACAAAAGATTTGCCTTTTGCTGCTTGCTTATCTGTGTTGCCGCTATAAATTTTGTATTACACTAGTTTTCTTTCAAACTCGCTTCCATGTAAAGATTGTATTGCACTCGCCTTTATATAGACATTATTTAGCAAGACCATGCAAATTTCTATGAAGAGTAAAATATTAGTTGAAAATAAAAATATTGAGCCACTAGTTGTGAAATATTGGTGGAATTCATTGTGAAAGATGGGTGGATGAGTTCGACTTAAAAATCATGGGTCAGTGAGTTCCATTTCACTTAAGAACTACTATTTTTGAAATATAGGTCAATGAGTTCAACTAAAAAAAATGACAATTCAGGCTGAGTGAAAGCATTTGTTTACCTTCCTTCCTGTTGAAAGAACTAATAATAGAGCTAGAGTTAAAATCTTTATTGCAATATTACAAACAATAACAATAACAATTTCATTTATGCTCCTAAATAGAGAAATACAAATAAATTTTAATCCCAAGTTTAACTAAAAGGATAATTCACAATTTTACTACACACTAATAGATAAATGTAGTTATGAAATAAGTTTAACTAAAAACATAATTCAGAATTTTATTTATCTACCTCCTAAATTTCTAATATATAAATACATTCCTAAAGATATATATATTTATTTACCCACTAATAGATAAATACATGCAAGTTATCAAGTAAGTTTAACTCAAAAACATAATTCAAAATTTAACTTATTCACATCCTAAATTTCTAATAGACAACTACATTTATTATTATATACACCCTTACAAAACTAAAAAAATAACTCAAAATATTGTTTATCTTCTAAATAAATAAATACTTGTAATTTTTTTTATCAATAGTAAGTTTAATTAAAAAATATTTCAAAATTTTATTTTTAACCCTAAATAGATAAATGGTTGCAGTTTTGTTTAACTTAAAAGATATATTTCTAAATTTTATTCATCCCCTGAATAAATAAATGGTTGCAATTTTAAATAAACTGTAAGTTTTTAAAAAAGGCCCCCAATAGATAAATTAGTTACCACGATTATAACCTAATATTTTTCGCCCCCTGAATAACTTAATTTCATTTACCCCTGAATAGATAAATACATGCAATTTGCATCAAAAGAAAGTTTAACTGAGAAGTCTTCGATACTAAAGCTCTCAGGTTTTCATACGATCTTTCATACACATTTTGAACACTTTGCATTCACACATTAGAATCTTAATTTATTCTCTTAATGCCATCGTCTTCCAATAGATTTATATTTTTATGAAAATGCAATTCTCTCTTATATTTCGTGATCAATATTGTTCTCACTTTTCTACTCATCTTCCGTTTGATATTAACTTAATGTTTCATTTAGCAGCACCTTGCGAATCAGATCTCAAGATTTTGTTCCATTTGATAAATATCCTCCATAAGTCAGACCTTTACCCGATATGAACGACTTGTGTACATTTCTGGAAGAATCCATTACTTATACAAGTTTCTGCAGAATAGCTATGTCTGCTACAAATTGCACTTCTCTTAATTTATTTGATCTACAAAGCGTTAATTAATATTTACAGAAATTTCCCATCAAAAAGCAATTGTAATTGTTTCTTCTGCAATCAGCACAAAATTATAACTACTTTTAAAAGCTTTCTCGAAAAGGAAAAGTCGAGCTTTTCTACTCTGAATTATGAGTGTGTAATTTGGACAATGATTTTTACACATGTAAGGTGGAGTTCTTAATCAAATAGAGCGCTAGAGGGAGGGCTTGAACCTCCGACCTTGTGGTTAACAGCCACACGCTCTAACCAACTGAGCTTATAAAAAAATATTGTTTTCTGTTTGTAAAGAAGGTGTATTATCATCATGTACGGTTTAATGCAACTTAAATTTTCCACACGGAGCATATAAGCGGTCATGTCCTGATTCTAACATACATTTTCTTGGCCAGTTATTAAACAAATGTTAAAATGAACACTATTTTTATTAAAATATATAAATTAATTAAATTTGGATCTTAAAAATCTCATCTTCAAAATATATGAATTAAATTTTTTATAACAATTTTGAAGACAGTTATAGACTATATAGAGAAATCTACAAGCTAGTCATTTCTTAACTTTTACAAATAGTGTTGACTAACCTTACCCTTGTGGTAGTCACAACTACCCACATCAAACCCCTCACTCCTATAGTTGATCTATCAAAAAGGGTCTAAGGAAACAGCCAAGGGCTCACACCTTTGAGTTCATTCCAAACATTTTTACAACCTTCCAACATTTCCACAATCACTTGCATCAAACACTTAGCAAGTTCTTTGAACCAATCTCAAAGCAACTACAGTTCATAGATTTGACCCCTAGTGACCCTAGAGGGCAATAGTGTCAAAGGGATGACAATTTGTTTTACTGACTGGATGGACTAAAACCATCATAGGTATTCTCAAATTGGATCCTATTAGACGTGATCCAAAAACCCAACCCTTCCTATTAGGGTTCTAGGGGGTAGTTCCTTCTTTGAGGGACCCTAAAGCTTGTAGCCCTAACCAGAGAGGTTTTCGACTAAAACTATTGACCAATACAAGGTTTGTTTTCTATGTTTACCTTTCTGGATACCATTTTTGACAAAAATAAGAGACCTCAGATCACAAGACTTGATTTTGATATCTAAGTGGCTTACCCTCAAATTCTTCTCTAGGCCGACTAGACCTAATTGGGAAAATTTACAAAGGAAGTGCTGTGATTCTACAATCTAGAACCTTCTCACCTATACGCGCATGGTTAGGATAGGTTTCAAAACTTCCAATTCCAAGTTTGCAAGCCTCGATTCCACCCCAAAGTACTCCAGTATATCAATCTACTCAACTATCCATAGGCAGCCACATAGAGATGTCTACCTAGTTTTTCTCAAACTCATCATGGTGCCCTTATCCCTACAAATCAATTCAAGAATCCTATTATACACATGAAAAATTCTCATCTCACCCAAATTTAGATTTTTCAAACTATGGTGACATGAGAAATCAACATTTATATATGAAACCCTTGGTCTAGGAGGGTTTCCTAGACACTCGAAGAAGAACTCATATAACTCTCTCTCCTGACCTCTAAAATGGATCAAATCAAATGAATCCAAGCCTAAATATATATAAAACTCCAAAGTTTGAAGATTTTTCACCAGGCAATCAAGTACCAATCCGTACACACTTAGAATTCGTCACATAATACATGAAACATTGTATATTTTATTGATTTCAAATCCCAAATTACATAAAGTTTTCTTCCACCCAGTTGAAATGGATATTTCAAGACATTCCCCAACTAATCTAACCATTTTTCAAAGGTTGTGTCCATTGTGGTTAAGTTTACAACTTTTAGCAACATTTAGGATAAGTTGCTTAGCAACTTTTTCTTGCATTTCTTGCAAATTTTTCACTTTTGTTCCCAATGAGTCTATTAGGTCTACCCCTAGGGTCCTATGGACCATTCCTAACATAATTCCAAAGAAATATCTTAAGTAAACACCTAAGAAAATATAGACACGTATCTATGTGCTTTGACCATAGTGAAAAACCCAAGGTTTATAAACACACCAAGGATGACTAGGCCTTACATTTGGGCTTATTAAACACACTATAATGTTGTGAATATCCTTGGGCATGGAATACCTTGTATGTATCTTTGGAGACCCTTGGTGAAGATCTCTTGTTTGACAAGGATGGGGAGGTGCTCTGCATCATAATGTTTGGTAAAAGTATCAAACCTATCTTCCTTAGGTGCCACAATTAGGTTTTCACCTTTTGAAATGTCTTTTATTTCTTTATCTTTTTTGTCTAATACTGCCACCTTGTGGTTTTCACCATTAGACTCTTACATTTGTTTATTTTCTTGATATTTTTGTTTTATTTGTTGACTAAGAGATTGGATACTTTCCCTCATCATTTTGCCTTGATACAATTCATTGGTAGAAGAAGGTTCAACTCCATTCAGGTATAAGGCCAAATAATTGTCATTTGGGAATGTGAGAATTTCATTTGGCTCCATGGAATCCCATTCAATGAGTTCTGGGTATACAAGAGATAATGTGTTATTGGCTAGGTTCAATTTGCCAGGGTTTAGGGACATGAATTTGTTAGATGGTCTATACATTGTATCACTCAAGTCTATGACATGCGCTTGTTCTAGGTGTTCCATAGAACTTGGATCAAGATCTCCCTCACTAGAATCCTCTTAGATTTCTTGTGGGTTAAAACTATTATTGGATTCTTCCATTGTTGGTAACCATGAGGGTACATAGGGTTTTCCTCCCCATTGAGATCCTTCTACTTCTTGATTTGGAGTGGACTCTTGAATAGAAACTATCTCTTGATTAGAACTTGAAGCTTGGTTTGAACCTGGTCCTTGTTTTAACTCTTTTCTTTTAGCTGGGTTAGACATAGGAGCATAAGTATGGATAAAATCCACCTCTTTGTCTTGACAATATTCACTAGATAAAGAATCTCATTTCTATTCATTAGAATATTCATCACATTTGGAATTCAATTGCAAGATTTGTTCATAAAATTTGGGATGATTATTTTGGGTACATCCTTGTTAAAGATATCCTAATCCTGATTTTTCATTTCTATCGCTCGAAGCCATTTCTATAGGTTCGACCAACCCTTCATTTCTATTACCCAAAGGTCCTCTTCCTTGATATCCCATCTTTTTCATGATTTTGAAGCCTTTTCCATATTGGTGCATGGGAATACTAATATTTTGAATTCTCTTTTCATTAGCATTTGACTCATCTTCTATCTTATAGAGCCACTTTAGAATTTCATTGTCATATTGTTTCATGGATGAAGAAATACTTTCTCTTACAAAATGGTCATTAGATTTTTTAGTAGGATTAGAGCTAGAAGGTCTACCATCAGACCTAGGGGAATGTCACAAATCCATCATTGATAAGGAATATTCTTCGACACCATTTTTCTTAATCTTGCATTACTTTTCAAAATTATTCATCATGGTGTCTATCTTTTGATAATGAGCCTCTTTGGCTTGTATTTGACAAGATTTTGAATTATCTTCATCTTCTTTTTCCGTAGGATTTTCCTCACTAAATTTCTCTTCTCCCTTAGTCTATGTAGCTAAGTTAGCAGGATTTTGATTTTCTCCAACAAGAGTGTCTTCTTCCTCCATCTTCCATTTTCCTTTACCTAAGGAAATATTATTTGAATTTTGAGCTTGGTTCATTTTCCTTGATGTAGAGCATTTGGTATTGTGAGGAACTAGTGAGTCATTTATGGCTTCAATATTATTAAAATATTGAAATGGACTTAAATCTCCACTCACCATAATTTCTTGACCCATGTATGGAAAATTTAAGCATTCATGGAACATTGAGGCTATCACTTGTGTCTCATGTATCCATGGTCTTCTTAGAAAAATGTTAAAGATTAATTTAAAATCAAGAGCTCGGAAAATAGTTTCATTTTGAATGGGGCCAACTCAGGTAGGAAGCACTATTATCTCTTTGGAGGACCTTTCTTCATTTTTATAAGCCCTTATAGTTATCTTTCTTTTAGTGTCAATAGCTTCTTCAAAATACACTAGGGATTTGACCATATTCAAAGTGAAAATGTTTAGACTAGATCCTCCATCAATGAGGAACCTTTTGGTATGATGTATATGTATCAAAACTTCAATATATAATGGGAGATTTTGGAGATGGTTCAAAGACATATCATCTTGTTAAAAAAAAAAATAGACAATGAGGTGCAATAAGGTGTCCTATCATATTCTAAAATTTATTGAGATCCAGATTAAGTGGAACATTGGTTTCAACAAGAGCCTTCTCTAATATTTCCTTGTGGGTGGGTGGGTGAAAGTTTTAACAACTCCAAGATTGAAGTTTGTGCGAGATTTCTTTGGAGTTGATCCACAAGGTTGTATTTCTTTTATGATGTGAATGTTTGACTTGGTAGAACAATTTTAGGGGTACCTCCTTGCAAGGTGATTTTGGATGCTTTCTCCCTAGTAATGAAATTAGAGGTTTCCTCTTCTTTCTTTTATTTCACCACTATGATATTTATGGTATTTTCATACCATTTTAACAAATTTATAGTGTTTTCATAAGTGTGGAAGAAATTAAATTTGTCATTGCCTCTTTTTGTTGTTTTCATTCGAATTTGAGGTTTCACCTTTCTCATGATTCAAGAAAGGAGTCTTAAATGTTGTATGATATTCATTGTTTTGAGGACCCTCAACTTTAATCATCCCATCATCTATCAAATCTTGGACCAAGTGTATGAGTTTCATACATTCATTGGTCTTATGTCCTTTATTTCAATGGTTTTCACAATGATCGGCATCTCTCCACTAAGATGGTTTAACTTGGGGTTTCTATGGTTTTGATTCTGGTAAGATGATATTTTTGTTGGCAACAAGGGTTCTTAAGGAATTTTCCAAAGGTTATCCAAAGAATATGAACTTCATCCTTTGGATTGGTGCAAAGAAAGGCCTTGGTTTATTCACACCTTGGTTATTGAAAGAGTTATTATTGTTATTGAAAAGGATCTTAGGTGTTTTATTAACATTATTCATTTGATTGGACCCACCTGATAAATTAAAAGGGATGGCTTTAAGGTTGTTGGCTTCTACAACCCCATCATTTACAAGATTTTTGTCAATGTTTTCTAACCCAAATCTTGATTTATCATTGTTATTGTTAGTACCCCTATTATTATTATTATTAAAATTATCGTTAGTGTTAGGATAACCTTTATTCCATTTTAAGAGTTTGATTTCTCCTTTCTTCACTAACATGTCTTCAATATTAATCCCATTTTTTATGAGCTTTTCCAAGGTTGGGGGATATGGAAGTTGTAATCGATAGTTCATTTCCATGTTCAAGTAGCTCACAAAAATTTCCATATTCTCCTTTTCACATATGCTTCTTGGATATCTTGCAAAAATAGCTCTCCATCTTTGGAGAAAGCATAGAAAAGATTCAACATCCTTTTTCTTGGTATCACATAGGTTTAGCATGGTGATTTTGTGCTCAATGTTATAAGAGTAATGAGTCAAAAAATTGGAGGCCAATTCCTCAAAAGTTTTTATTCCTAGTGTAAATTTCAAAAACCACTCCATGGCTTTCCCTCCAAGGCTTATCAAGAACAATTTCATTAGGTAGGTAGTGTTATGCATGAACTCATTACTTAAAGAACAAAACTCTCTCAAGTTGTCTTGTTGGTCTTATTTATCCACGCACTTGTTGTATCTTAGAAAGACCATATTGGGAGGGAAAGGTACCATAACCAATTTTATATCAAAAGAAAATGTACATAAGGCTTCTATTGAAAATGATTTTGGTTCGGTCTCCTTTTTCATGCTATCAATTTGGACTTGGAATGTAACTTGAGTTGTTTTTTCATGACTCCTAATGGATTCTCTTCTTCCTCATCCTTCTTTAAGTTTGATGTATCATAGTTAAAGGATGCAATTATAAAATGCCAATGAGATCCTTTTCTCCTGATTTTTTCCTTCTATTTATAGATTTCTCCAAACTTAGGTGGTGGAATAAGTTTAATCATGATTGACTTTGGGTTAAGTACATGGTTTCAAATGTTGAGATAATTTAAATATTATGTCCTCAAAGTCTAGGACAATGAGACAAAATGAGTGGTCAAGATGCATTCTCAAGGTGAGTGATTCAGATTCAATTTGGCTTTGATCTATGTGAGCTCAATTCTCAATTCCTATTGGTTGATGTAATTCCCTCCCATATGGTAGGTGAGAAATTTTAGGAATTAAATAATAGATTTATTTAATTTCTTTTAGCAATGTGTACCCCTTGAATGGGTTGGATTTAATTTAACTCAAATATATAATTTCTTTGATTAATTGTATAATTAAATGATTTATTTGATTTAATTTTATCCTTTTCAGCTTTGATTTCCATTAATCTTTGATTTTTCTTCAATTGGTCACTTGGATTAGCTTGACCATTTTTAGGTGTCCACACTTATAAAATCACCTGGTGTTCTTGGAGTTGGCCAATTGATAATTACTTCTACCTTTCTAAGATCCATCTTGAGGGTACCTCTGGATATGACAAATTCAAGGTAAATTATTTCCTCTTGCATGATTGAATACTTCTCCAAAATGATCATCAATTTATTCTCATGTAGCCTTATCAAAACCTAATTCAATTATTCCAAATGTTTTTACTTTTGATCTTCTAAAGACAAAGATGTCATCCAAATAGAAAACCACAAATTTTCCTATAAAATCATGAGGAGCTTCATTCATAAGTCTAACAAATGTACTTGGAGCATTATTGAGAAAAAATGGAATTATAGTCTATTCATATAGACCCTCATTTTTTTAATGTGATTTTCCATTCATCCCATGGTCTAATTCTATTTTTGTGATACCCTAATTTGAGGTCTATTTTATATAAAGAGCATACACCGCCTAACTGATCCAATATGTCTTCAATCCTAGGCATTGGGAATATATACATGATAGTGATTTTATTAATTTTCCTAGAATCATTACAAAGTCTCTATTTACCATCTTTCTTAGGGGCTAGAACAATAGGCACTGCACAAGGACTTAAACTCTTTTGTATCAATCCTTTATCTAATAGTTCTTGGACTTGTTTTTCAATCTCTGTGTTTTGAGAAGGGGTCATCTTATAGGATGCTTTATTAGGTAATGATTCTCCAAGGATTAGATCAATGTGATGACTGATATCTCTAATGGGATGGAGGACATTGGATAACTCTTCCGCAAGTACCCCACTGTATCTATCCAAAAATCCTTCCGCTTCATCAGTGACCTCTTTTGGCCTATCTCATTCATCCTTATCCTTAGGTTTTATGACCAGTGCATAGCCTAGGTCTCTTATTTATTTTATGGTTTGAATCATTTATTTCACTCCCATTAAGGTAACCATAGTCTCCTTTCATTTATCAAACTTATAGTTAAGAAGGGGCTTCATGGTGTATTTATTGTCATCCTTTAGGATTGTGCAGGTTTTCTTTTTCCCATCATGTTGGGCATTAAGGTCATACTACCAAGGATGATCTAATAACAAATTTCATGCATCCATGTCTATAAAATCAAATAACGCCTTATCCTTATAGTGTTCCTTGGAAAATTCTACCCATAATTGCTCATTTAACAAGGTTTTATGACCCTTTCTTAACCATGATACTTTGTATGGATAGGGATGAGGAATTTTGACTAATTTTAATTTTTCTACCATCTCAAGAGACACTAAAATATCTATAGATCCAAAATAAATTTAAAGTTTTCATACCTTCCCATGTATTTTGAAATTGGCCCTAAAAATTGTTTTCCTTTGTAGTAGTTCTTGGGTAGCAATAACCTTTAGCAAAGTTCTCCCCATCATTAGGCATGATCATTCCTCAAGGTATAGGTTATTTTTATGGTGAGTTAACACTTTAATTATCCTCTTGGATTAGTTTAGTTTTTCTTTATCATTAGGTCTTAGATCTTGTCCTCTCTAGACATCTTCTTGCATGGTGACCAATCTGATTGCAGTTGAAACATTTCAATGGTCCTGAACTCTTACCTCCAAATATTCCTCTCACATTTGTCCTTCTCCCTCTGAATTTACCACTTGAACTTGATTCTCCTTGTTCTCCTTGGATTTTCTCACCTTGTGGTCTTGAAGATTGACCCCTTCCATTTGATCCTCCTCTTCCTTTGAAAGTTTTGTTGCTTTTACCCCTATTCTTTATTCTTATTTCTTCCTCAACTTTTCTTCCACTCTTAGTTCCAATTGATAGAACCTATGTACTATATTAGGGGATAATATGGTTGGTTCATCGTACATATTGTAATTTATTCTATTCAAGTACCTTTACACCTTCTCTTTTTCTCCTTTTTTCCACCCTGACCTAAAAATAAGCCTATGAAACTCCTTTGTATAGGCACTAACATCCATGTCCTTCTTCTTAAGGTAGTGTCTTCTCCTATGTAGTTGGATCTCACAATCCTCATGAATTATGCTTCCTTTATCTTTTATAACATCATGTTCCATGTAGAGATTGGATTGTCTCCTTGTCTTATTCTTTCATCTTGGATATAATTCCACCAAGTCAAAGAAACTCCTCATATCTTGGACTTGGCTAACTTCACCTTTTGGTTTGCAGGAACCTCTTCAAATTCAAAGTGATTGTTAAGAGTTTCATCCAATGCATGAAAACAACTAGATTCCTCTTTCCTTCAAAAATAAGAAAGTATGCTTGGCCATATGATGTCTTTATCCCAAATGATTTGAGGGATTCCACCATGTATCTCTTTTTTGTAGGAACTTCCTCTTCCTACCTTGGGGCCTATTTTTCATCCCCTTCTCCTAATCCTTAGAACACTCTATCTTGTCCATACTTCCCTAGTCTCTCTTCCCATCTACTTAACCTACTAACTAAATTCCTTAACCATTTTCTTATTGAGTTCCTCCATCTCTTGGAACATCCTTTCCATTTTAGCACTCATCCCTTTAGGAAACATATCTATAGCCTCATTATCAAATACTTAAAACTTAGACTCTTTGGACATATACTTAACAAAGGCCAATCAACTTGCTCTAATACCACTATGACACAAAGCTAAGAATGGTATGTATATCTCTACGATAAAACCCACAAATTATAAACCTATAGGTCATCAATAGTCATACATGGTCACTTATTTCATTAACCTTCTTAGGGAAACTTTAACACACTACAAATTCTTATCATTTTCCCCTAATTAACACATATAATTTTTGTGATAAGATCCATTCAATATCCCCTTGAACCTAACCTGAAAAGATAGGGTGTACACACACACAGGCATAAAAAAGACTTCAATATCATAGGAGTGGAGCAAAATAATACTAACATGACTAAGAAAATCCATTCCAACTAATGAGGCATATTAATGTCTTGATTTTAATATAATTTTTTATAATATGGACACACTCTTTGTGCTTTGATAAAACATTCCTGAACACTTGCAATTATCTTGTGAACTTATGCTAGGAACAACTAGAACCTACTAAACCTTTGGGTAGTCTGTATGACATGTTTTTTTTAATACTATACATAGAATGCAGTATTTCATATAACTATTTTAAGCTATGCTCTAATATCTGAGTAAAAGTAGGAATGTTATCTTGCATGCATATTCCAGATGTTGCTAACTTTTCAGGAGAATGAGGAGCGATGCAAGGAGTGGTGATTACAACATTCAAGGAGGAAGACAATGAAGACCGGTCATGGTAGAGAAAACATAGTTCAGTTCCGTTGAATAAGTCACGCATGCAAAGGAGTTCCAGAGAATATAGGGGATACAACTTGCTATATTTCTTGCAAGTTGTTATTTTGTTGCTTGGTAGTAAATGTGTTATGTCATGGTTGATCTTCCACCTTGTTTTCTAGCAATGTTTGCTTAAGACTTTTATTAATGTTTTTAATAAGAATCCAATCATATATATATATATATATATTGGATCTTGGATTATCCTAGAAAGCTAAGGAGAAAATAGATAATGTTGATTTAGACTCAGAAGTTACTTTCCTATTCTTCATGGATTGTTCAGTTTCTATGTAATCAAAGAAGGATTTTAATGGAAGAAGGATTTGGAAGTGTTTGTTGTGTTCATAGTTAATTGAAACTAACCAAGGGGGCCCACTTGGGAGGTGGAATAGATTTAGGTAGAATAGATTCATTTCCTACAGTTTCCTATTTTTAGATAGATTTACTATATTAGTCCTGTAGCATTTTTACTGTGAAGTTCCTGCAGCACGTGCAGAAAATGATCATAGTGGATATTCTGAGTTGTTAATTAGTTTAAGTTCATTCTTGAAGCTTCCTACAATTATCTGTTGTTAGCTAAGGTGTGTTTACTATTATGTAGTAGCAACATAGATTCTTCCAATGCATTTTTACTTTCTTGCATCATATATGTTATGAATCCTAAAGGAACTTAGTGCACAAACTATGCTAGCCCATTTCAAGTCCTACATCCCTGGGTTGACAATTCAAGTGTATTTCATGATGGAATAGATAATCTTTAGAATAGATATATTATCTTTGAAGGAGAAACAATGGTATGATTATCTTCATCTATTGTGAAATAGTACATTTTTGGCGCCGCTGCCGAGGATGGTGTCAAGCTAGGAACCTTCATGAGTCATTTATTTTCAGATTAGTTTGTTCGTTAGGAATTGCAAAGTTGTGAGCTTGATTAACAAGTCACAAATTTCTTGCATGCATCAAAGGAGAGATGTCCATGGTAGATTCCTTCCTAAGGAGCCTGTGAAAGAAAAAGAAGAATTCAAAGAACCTGAACTACCATTTCTAGATGCAAGCCTAGAGTTTACTACATCATCATCTTCAGTAGAAGAAGACATCCAAAAAACATTTGACCTCGGTCCATTTGAGGAAATATTGGCCAGCTTCCATACTAACTCCATTTCAGGACCACCTGCTATTCAGAATCCTCCAACAATTACCAATTTTCAGCCACAGTTTCAATATCCCATAACTCCAGCTATGTCAGCTCCCACATTTCCATTTCTAATACCAAGTCTTGTCAATAATCCCAATCTCAAAAATATACCTGGGTCAGCATTACCAAAGTTTTATGGTCTTGTCATAGAGGATCCTGATACTTTCCTATTTGAAATTGATATCATGTGTCGGAGCTTTGACTATAATAATGATAGTCACAAGCTAAAATTATTCCCAACCACACTAAAAGAGTCAACTTTAAAATGGTTTATGGGCTTGGGGGCAAATGCAGTAGCAAATTGGGATGATATGAGATGCCTGTTTCTTAACAAGTATAAGGAATATTGCAGGGGAAATGATTCAAAAGGTGATGACATTTTTAGAATGTCACAATGGGAAGATGAAACATTAGAAGATTATATATCTCGCTTCTTGTTCAACTTACAAAAGAACCCACAACACACCCTGCAAGAGGAGTCCCAGAAGCTGATTTTTCTTAGAGGAGTAAATGAGAACTGTCTTGAAGCATTGAATTTGATGGAAGGAGGAGATATATCCTGATCTTCATGGGATGACCTTCAGAAGATTTGCTAGAACTACTCTAGGTCAGCAGTAAAGAAAGGAAGGGGATTTCTCCTCAGCAATAGCCAAAGGAAGTGGCTCTGGTATTTAAAAGATGGGAATTTCAAATTTGTTGTCTGATTTCAAACAGGACATCATCAATGATGTCACCACACATTTGGATACAATGGCTGCTAAGAAGAAACATGCAGAAGCTGAGGAGCAGTTAGCTAAGTACTGTCCACAATGTCCGAAATGGAAGAAAGATTGTCATTACAAATTGGTCGCTAATGTGGAAAACTAGCATCTTCCAATAGAGTACCTTAAGATAGAAGGAGAAGATGAGCAAGTATTCTTTGTTGCTCAATGTCGGCCATGGGCCCCACATCAAGGTATGCCCCACGACCATTTACAAAATTCAAATCTATATAGTAATCAATGGAAAAACTATGGTGTCCAAGGTCCTCAACAATATAATCAACCTAGTTGGAACAATGCTTGGAAAAATAATCCACAAAGTCAATGGTATCCTCCACAGTTCCAAAACCAATGGCAACTACCCCAGGGGAATTAGTAGTCTACAAACCAATGGAGAGGACCTCAGCAATGGTCTAACAGTATTAGATACCCACCTTTACCAGCTCCAACAAATACACCTACAAAAATGCCACCTCCTGTAATTTCTGGACCTCAAAAATAGACTTAGTTGCCTGGACAACCTCAGCCAAATCCAAATAACCAACATCCACAACAACCAATGTATGCTGTTGATGCTCAGCAGTATCCTGTTTATGCTCTAAATGTTGTAGTTATACATTTGAGATCTAGTACAACCTTACCAGCACCTAAACCAACTTTAATAACTGAAATACTAGATTTTCCTGCAGCATCAGTACCAACAAATTCTCTGCCGCACGCGGTTGACCCAGCAAATGTAACTAGTATAGTTTAAACTCAAACTACAATTGAACCTCCGTTTCCACAAAAGCTTATACAAAGTAAACCTACACAAATAGAGGAGCAATCCTTTGACATTATTGACTAGTTGAAGAACATGCATGTCTAGATTCCTTTGTTCCAAGCTATTAAAGATGTTCCTCTTTATGGAAAAGCAATCAGAGAAGCCTGTCTTAAAAAGCCTAGGAGGAAGAAAAAAGACCCAACCACAGTCCATGTTATAGGACAATTGGCTGACATTATGTTAGAAAAATTGGTTATTCCTAAATATTTTGATCCGGGAAGTCCAATTGTGAATGTGATTATAAATGGTCAGTCAGTCAAAAATACCTTGATTGATCTTGGTGCAACTATAAATGTAATGACTAAATATACTATGAAAAAGCTGAACATAGAAGGAATACAGGCTACCCCAACAATTCTGCAACTTGCAGATAGTTCTACTGTCACTCCTGATGGAATGATAGAAGACATAGTAGTAGCCCTAGATTCTCTAGAGTACCCTATAGATTTCATGATTCTATCTCCAAAAGTCAACTTAGCTAGATACCCTACCATTTTAGGATGATCGTGGTTAGCTACAGCTGATGCCAATATAAGTTGTAGGTTAGGAAATATGACCATATCAGATAGACAAGCAACAAATAAATTTGTCCTGTATCCTCCAGCACAACCCCAACCAGATTTAAGCACACTGGTATGGCCAGATTTAGGAGATGGAGAGGAAGAGTTAACCTCTGTAGTATAGCTTATGATGTTACATAGACAGTCCTTTCTCAAGCTACAGGAGGAAGATTCAATAATTTAGAGTATTCTTAATAATACTTGTGTGGTAGAAAATGATATATCTGACAGCTCTGTGTTGGAACTGACTACATATGAGGAACATACTGAGAATTGTTTTCTACCTAAGGAACCATATATTATCCATCAACTTTTACCATGTGAACTGCATACAAGTCCCATCTCTGAAGTTTCTATGGTTAATCTCACAACTACTGTTGATTTGTCAAAAGGTCATAATCTCCATGTCAATAACAAACTACCTCCCAAACAGCTGAAACAGTTAACAGAGCTTCTCCAAAAACATGAAAAGGCTTTTGCACAGGATTATGGAGATATGAAAGGATTAAGCCCCACATTATGCACTCATAGAATATATATCAATGAAGGGTGCCTGCCACTCTGTCAACCCTAGAGGCGGATTAATCCAACACTCAAGGAAATAGTTAAAACTGAAATACAAAAATTGCTTGATGCTAGTTTCATATACCCTATATTTGATAGTCAGTGGGTCTCACCTTTGGTTATAGTACCTAAAAAGGGAGGGAAATGGTGGATTTGTGTAGATTACAAAGAATTGAATAAGGCAATAAAGAAGGATCATTTTCCTTTACCATTTATTGATCAAGTTCTGGATACTCTGGCTGGTAAGAAATATTTTTCTTTTCTTGATGGATACAGTGGTTATAATCAGATAAGTATAGCTCCAAAGGATCAAGATAAAACAACATTTACATACCCATGGGGTACTTTTTCATACTCTATGTTTCCATTTGGCCTGTGCAATGCTCTAGCAACATTTCAAAGAGTTGTAATAAGTATTTTTGTAGACATCTCACATGACTGTATAGAAATATACATGGATGATTTTACAACATTTAGGGTAACCTTTGAGGAGGCCTTGAAGAATCTTGAAAAGGTTCTTGTCTGATGCAAAGAACATAACCTATCTGTTAATAGTGAGAACTGTTTCATGCTCATGCAGGAAGGAGTAGTGCTTGGTCATTTTATATCAGCAGCAGGGATACAACTAGACCCAGCCAAGATAGAGGTAATCCTAACATTACCCATACCTACTAAACCAAAGGATGTAAGATCTTTTTTAGGTCATGTTGGATATTATAGGCATTTCATTCAAAATTTTAGTCAAATAGCTAGTCCTTTGTATACGCTGCTGACTAAAGAAGCTGAATTCATTTGGACACCAACATGTAATGAATTCTTCCTATAGCTTAAGAAACTCCTCACCACAGCACCAGTTCTTAAGGGATCAGATTGGTCTATTCCATTCCATATCCATACTGATGCATCAGACTATGTTGTAGGTGTTGTATTAGGACAAAAGCCTACTAACCTTGAAAATGCAATCTACTATATTAGTAAAAGTCTCCATGGCCCTGAACTAAAATACACAGTAACTGAGAAGGAACTTTTAGCTATAGTTTATTCATTGAATAAATTCAGACACTATGTAACTGGATATCCTATTTTTGTTCATATTGACCACTCATCTATAAAGTACTTAATGAACAAACCTGCTGTAACTGGCTGATTGGCAAGATGGCTACTATTATTGTAGGAGTTTGATATTACCATTGTTGATAAGCCAAGAAAGGACAATATAGTTGCTGACTATTTTTCCAGACTTCAACTTGCTGATGAAGATCCAACTCCAATACAAGATACATTTCTAGATGAGCATTTATTCCATATAGCAACCCATACACCATGGTATGCAAATATAGCAAACTATCTTGCTGCAAATAAAAGGCCACCACACTTCTCCCAAAAAGACAAAGACAAGAAGAAGCTTGCAGAGAAAAGTTTTCATTATTCATGGATTGATAACAATCTCTTCTATACTAGACTAGATCAAATCACGAGGAGATGTGTCAGGGAAGATGAAATATATGACATACTACATGCCTATCATGATGAACCATGTGGAGGCCATTTTGCAATAAAAAGAATAGCATTAAAGATACTTACAACTGGATATTACTGGCCAACACTACACAAGGATGCATCAAATTATACCACTAAGTGTGAAAAATGCCAGAGAATGGGCTGGCCAACAAGATCAGATGAGATGCCACTCAATCCACAAGTTGTTGTAACACCCTTTGAAAAGTGGGGCATGGACTTCATAGGGCCAATTGACCCACCATCAAATGGTAAATCCTACATCTTAGTACGTATGGATTATTTAACAAAATGGGTAGAAGTCAGGGCGATGAAAATGGCAAGAGATGAGAAAGTAGCTAAATTCTTATATGAAGAAATATTCGCATGATATGGAGTTCCCAGAGAACTTGTCATAGATTAAGAAGCCCAGTTCACATCAAATTTGATCACTGAACTTATGAAAGAATACAACATAAGGCACTAGAAATCCAGCCCTTATCACCCTCAAGAAAATAGGCAAGCAGAAGTCACCAACAGAGAAATTGAAGCCATTCTAACCAAGACAGTATAGATACATAGAAGGGATTGGAGCAACAGATTAACTGAAGCCATTTGGGCTTATAGAACAACATGGAAGACAACAACTGGATTTACCCCATTTGAACTTGTGTATGGAAAAGCAGTAATGTTTCCCATTGAATTTGAACATAAAAAATTATGCACTTCTCTGGAATTAAACATTAGTCTTCCTGCAACACAAGAAGATAGACTTCTTCACTTGAACTCACTAGATGAGATGGGAAAGACAGCTTTGGAAAGAATAGAGATCATCTAGAAACAATGAAAGAAATGGGATGATGCATATATCAGGAATAAACAATTCCAAGTAGGAGATTGGACTCTTTTATATGATTCTCGATGTAAGGAGATACCAGGAAAATTGTAGACATGGTGGCTAGGGCCTTATGAAATTCAGCATGTTTTCGACAATGGAGCCATTCATCTAATAACCATTAATCTAGTCTAGTTCAAAATGCTTTTAAATGGCCACTGATTGTGACTCTATCATAAACCACAGACCAAGGATGAGTTCTTGTAGCAGTTCCAACCAAGAAATTTACCAACTCTAATGGACATAGTTCCTGCAGCGGAGGGTGTAAGCCTTCTTCCTGCAGCCGTACCATAGAAAACCTTCGATGAACAATACATAATAAAACCTCATTGCATATGAGGTTCATTCTTTCACTCACTTTTCATTTTCTTCTTATCAATTCATCTCATTTCTTTGTCCACCATCC
This sequence comes from Chamaecyparis obtusa, assembly GCA_027943335.1. NCBI lineage: Eukaryota > Viridiplantae > Streptophyta > Pinopsida > Cupressales > Cupressaceae > Chamaecyparis > Chamaecyparis obtusa. Next base: position 41,974 of record BSBK01013393.1, read on the forward strand.
ACTCACCCTCCACATCACCCACAAATTCTATTTTTAATGCTTTCAATAAAACATGTCGTCAACACCTTTTCAATGATCACCAAACTTCACCAACTCATCAACTTGCATACGGATGTGTGATTTAAAAGTTTGAGGTACGCATTTTTACTTTCTTCTCATTTTTAGCACATAGGTTTCAATAATTATATATAATACTGCATTAAATGTATGGTATAAGCCTAAAACTAGTTTCCCAATCCTGTGCAAAAATTTTTAAGTGTGGACACTTGTCAAAATTTCATGGGGAGCAGGGAAAGTGTATTTATTTCCAAGTGTCATCTCCATGTCACCCTAGTCATATCCACATTATATGCTATACTTTGGCTATGGTCTATTTTAATTTTTAAATCTTTATTGAATCTGTCATACCTTGTCATTCCAATTTTGGGAAAGATCTCCTCAGTTTGACATGACTTAAAAGGACTATCATTTATGCAAAGAACACTCCCAGTTAAAACATTGATGTCCTTCATAATTATTTTGCATGCCAGACATAACGGAGCTATGTTAAGAGAATGTGGTATCAGCATTTCTTAGGAAAAAATCATCTTGAATTCTGAGAAGAAGGTATTTGCAAAGTGTTATTAGGGTGGTGGAAATAGAGAAATTTAAAACTAGGCATTTTGAGGATGGGAGGTCAATTGCAGAAACATGAGCCGGTTGTCCATGGTATTCTACTAGTGAATGTGGAAGCAGTCCATACTTTCAACGCTTGTGGATGGCTTGGCTACTTCCTGCAGTTAACATAATATAATGACAAAGTAGCAATGAAGTTTATGAGGACATTTGATGAAGGAGAAGCCATAGTATGTGGATTGAAAGGGATTGCTATTGAGGAGCAGATAACAGAAGTCACAAGACTACCAATTAGTGGGGAGCATTACCCAAATGAACATGATGTTAGGTCATCATGGGCATAGTTTTCTCGGTCAGGTGACCCTCCACTAGAAATCTCAAAGCAAGGGTGTAAGAGACTCTCTCTCCAAATGTCGTATCTAGAATTGGCAAACCATATCATTAGGTATTTGACCTGCGAAGGTAGATTTTCAAACTTACATGCTCATCATTTTAAGCTACTCAGTTGTGTAAGGAATAACATTCAAGTTAATGTCCCAAATTTCCTTTACAATATGTTGTGTATAAGTGCTAAGAAAAATCAAAAAGAAAATGAAAATTCTATTTCTCATCTTGCCCTAGTTAAACTTTTAGTTGAAAGGTCTCTTTGGGATTCTTCCCCTGTATCATGGGCATAATTTTTTGAATTTAAAACCTTGTAGCCTCAAGCCAACCCTATTTAGAAAAATTTAGGGAATGAGGAAGAAATTGAGGGACCTAGTCAGAATCCAGTCGAAACGGACAAAGAACCGGTATTACCTCCTACTAATAAAATTGTTGAGCTTATTTTAGAAGGTGATATACCTAGCTCTACCATAGATAAAGGCAAACACAAGGTTGATGAAGAAAGCCCTAGTTTTAAAAGGGAGGACAAAAACCCTACTATTCAAGTGACAAAAAGAAAGAGGTCTATTCCTGTAGCAACTAATCCTGTAGCGTCTACCCCAATACCATCTAGACCAAAATGGGCCCGCAAAACAATAGAGGTTAAAGAGGTTCCTGTATGTCAAAGCCCTCTCATACGAGGTCAAGTCTCAAAACCTCATATAGAACAACAAGTCAAGAATATTCCAGATGACTCTCCGGTGTAGTTGGAACCCCAAAATATGGAGGCATGTGAAAATAAGCTTGACAGTAAAATGCCACAGGGTGATCAAGAAATGTGTGAGCCAAATCCTATTGTAGTTCCATAAAATACCCTTGAAAGTGTTTGACCTACTTCTCCACCGGTCCGTATATAGACTAATGTTTCTATCATCCCTTATAAATCCTCCTGGTACATCCATTATTTCCAGCAAGTTGCTAAGGAGCAAAAGAAGAAAGCTATAGCTCAAGAATTTCCTCTGTCTACAATTCAATCTGTATTATTTGATTTGTACAATCACTTCATCTTTCAAAAGACCTTGTGGAAACAAGAAAGAGACCAAATGTAGAAAGTAATATCTGATAAGGACAAGGAAATTGAATCCCTCAAGGAACAACTTGAAAAATAGAAACAAAAGATGAATAAGGCTTTGAAGATAACTAGCCAAGTCATGACCTATAGATCACCACCAAGTGTGTATTCTATTTTTCTGAAGGAATAGTTCCTATTATTTCAATTAATGATGAAAATCAAGGATATTGACTATGAATTTAAAACTACTCAAGATTTCTATATGTGTATCAGACTCTGCCCACATGGCAGAAGAATTTGTTGTGTGAACTCTATTTGCATAATTTCATAATTCCACATGAAATAGAGTGGAATCCTCTGCTTTACATAGGAGATGTTCACCTTAGGGCTTTAATGTCTTGGATGCACAATGAGACAAACTATGGCCAGCAGTTAAATTTCTATAGAGATCTTGAAAAGTTTAAACCTTTGCCACTATGGGCTGAATCAAATAAGCTTGATGATATTTAAGAGATTGGTTTAGATTAACCTATGGAAAACCAAAACCAGAAATCAAGGCTAAAGTGTTTGCAGAAAGAGAAAAGGTTTATAGAGATTACTAGACACTCCCAAATTTCACACAGCAAAGAGCTTTTTCAGGGATTAGGAACAGGTGGAGCCGACTTCCAGATGCCTTCAAAAAGGCAGAACCACATAGTCCTATCAATTATGAGGTAGATGTTCACAGGGTGACTAAATATATACAACTAGGATGATATATTAGAAAGGAACTATGGATGCCCTTATCCTTTCAGTGTCCTACTCTTCATTGGCCTCTTTATGATAATAGTGCTACTAAACTAGACTTCCTAGTTGAGGAGCATAGAGGTTATCACTGGGAGCGTAATATAGGATTCTACTACACCTTTAGAAGTGGGAAAAAGGGGAGAACCTCAGTCAGAGACTTTAGAGCAATGGCAAAGAAGTATAATGCTTGAGGACAAGCATTTAGATAGTGGGGGGTAGATGATGAGGCATATTAATGTCTTGATTTTAATATAAGTTTTTTATAATATGGAGACACTCTTTGTGCTTTGATAAAATATTCCTGAACACTTGTTGTAATTATCTTGTGAACTTATGCCAGAAATAGCTAGAACCTACTAAACCTTTGGGTAGTGTCTATGACATATTTTGCTTAATACTATACATAGAATGCAGTATTTCATATAACTATTTTAAGCTATGCTCTAATATCTGAGTAAAAGTAGGAATGTTATCTTGTATGCATATTCTAGATGTTGCTAACTTTTTAGAAGAATGAGGAGCGATGCAAGGAGTGGTGATTACAGCATTCAAGGAGGAAGACAATGAAGACCGGTCATGGCAGAGAAAGCGCAGTTCAGTTCCGTTGAATAAGCCATGCCTACAAAGGAGTTCTAGAGAATATATGGGATACAACTTGCTATATTTCTTGCAAGTTGTTATTCTCTTGCTTGGCAGTAAATGTGTTATGTCATGGTTGATCTTCTACCTTCTTTTTTGGAGATGTTTTCTTAAGACTTTTATGAATGTTTTTAATAAGAATCCAATCCTATATATATATATATATATATATATATATATATATATATATATATATATATATATATATATATATATATATATATATATATATATATATATGATCTTGGATTATCCTAGAAAGCTAAGGAGAAAATAGATAATGTTGATTTAGACTCAGAAGTTACTTTCCTGTTCTTCATGGATTGTTCAGTTTCTATGTAATCAAAGAAGGATTTTAATGGAAGAAGGATTTTGAAGCATTTTTTTTGTTCATAGTTAATTGAAACTGGCCAAGGGGGCTCACATGGGAGGTGGAATAGATTTAGGTAGAATAGATTCATTTCCCACAGTTTCCTATTTTTAGATAGATTTACCGTATTAGTCCTACAACATTGTTACTATGAAGTTCCTGCAGCACTTGGAAAAAATGATCATAGTGGATGTTCTAAGTTTTTAATTAGTTTAAGTTCACTCTTGAAGCTTCCTGCAATTATCTATTATTAGCCAAGGTGTGTTTATTGTTCTATAGTAGCAGCATAGATTCTTCTAATGCATTTTTACTTTCCTACAACATATGTGTTATGACTCCTAAAGGAACTTAGTGCAAAAACTATGTTGGCCCATTTCAAGTCCTACGTCCCTGGGTTGACAATTCAAGTGTATTTCATGATGGAATAGATAATCTTTAGAATATATATATTATCTTTGAAGAAGAAATAATGGCATGATTATCTTCATCTATTGTGAAATTGTACACCAACTATTGGACACAACCCTTCAAGGATTTGCAAAAAATTGTACAACGTGACCTAGTGGGGAGACCTAATTGAATTAGGTCAACTTAATGAGTTTTTTAGACTTATTTCTCTTATCTCCCAAAGGACCCTGAAAAAAATATGATATTGTAATTCCCTTTTGGAAGGTCCATTAGATTCCAAGGTTTCATGTTTTGAGTCCACAATTTGACACCCAAACCTCACTAGGGCTAATTAGGACTACTCTTATGATATCAAAGTTGCAATTGCAACTCATATGGATGATTAGTATGCAAGCTTTTTAGTTATAGAAGAGGTTATAGGTTGAATATCTTATGTTCTTGAGCTACCAATGGTATATCTTTGATTAATGACTAGTATGGTTACTATGGTGAATATAGTTTGTATGGTGACGCATCTTAGATGTTAAGGATATGATGAGTTGTCACTTATAAACTTGAGGAAAGAAAGAAGGGAAGATTTCATAAGATGTTTGGGATAGTCTTGAAGGGTTTTTACTATTTATGGAAACATCACATGTAAATCTTATATTGGACTGACATGGTGTAGGAAAATTGTTTTGTACATCGTGATATGTGATTTGGCGCAAAGCATTTGAGAAGGAAGATTAAAGATTGAATATGGGAGAAGACTAACGTGGTGTAAGTCAAGTATTTATTGAGTAATTATTCTATTGTAAAAGTGTATTTTTAGTTGATGGTATGAAGTGAAATCTGTGATTGCTAGTGTTGTGATCAGAATTCAGAATAGAGGTAGATCAGAGAGAAGAGAACATATTGGATCCCATAGGAAAGAAGTCCTACATCCAAATCTTACTTGTTGTTCCTGAATAGATGTAAAATGGAATCACACCTATTCAAATGTGTAATATGTGAATTGATGTATGTGTGTGGGGAAATATGAGATCTACTCCCAAATCTAAATTCCCAAAGGAGAGATCCAATTCGATCAACCAAAAAGGCTAATACACAATCAAATCAATCTATGAAGAATGTGAAAGAGAGAGGAAAACCCTATATTTTCTATAGTTAAAATTGAAGTGTTTAGAACTTGAAATAATTGAAAGACAAATACTAACCTCAAATTAGGGTAGATTTGGAAAATGTTGATTTCAGATGTTTGTGTACACTTTCGGGCAATTCTACAACCTGTTCTAGATTGGAAATGTCAAGACGAGAAAACCCAAAAATCTTTGTCCAAGATGAGTCCAGGTTGACTTTGACCCTCATAAAAGGTCAAAGGCTAGATTCTTTATTTGAAGGTCAATTCTAACTTTGTTGCAGATCTCAGAAGTTCACCGAAAATGGTGTCCAAATTCACTGTTAGATCTGAAATCCCGCACCTGTACCTACAAGAAAATGAGGGTCTTATTTGTATGGGGGGTTTGCCTTGGTCAAACCCCAATTTAGGAATTAAACATGAAATTAAATTGAAATGTAGTGTTCACAAAAAAAGCAATTGAAACAATTCACCTTGCTTATGTTGAAGTCATTGTAGAGGATTTGTATCGTCAAATTGGGTGCTCCAATGAATGTAGAATGAAAGTAGGATGTCTCAAATCAATGACATTTGATCTTCAACACCAATCTTGAATAGATCTTTGCATATGAGGAGACTTGGAGGAATGTAGAAGGATGGATCTTCAAGGGGGCTCCAAAGAGATTGAATCCTTCAATGGCTAATAATGGATCTCCTTGATGGATGAATGCTTGAATGCTTAAAGACTTACTTGAATTTGAGAGCTTGAGAGATTGCTTCAAACTTGATTTAAGATTAGATCTTGCTCTTGATCATGGATGAATAAAATGAGAGAGGAAGACCTCCTTTTATAGTGAACTAGGGGATAATCGTCTAGAGGGGCCACCTTGGAGAATTAAATCCCAATTAGGTCCTAACCTTTAGAAAATATACCTAGATTAAATGTAATTTAAGGATTTACCATTCTCAAACCCAAAATGGCCAACTCAGAGGTGGGAAAACAATATCCCGAAAGCCCGATACTCAAAAATCAAGGAATTTGGAAATTTGAAAGAGGGGGAAGAAATCAAGGTTGGGACTAACCTAGTCAAGATCGAGATCAATCCTAACCTAGTCAGGTTTGAGCTTGATCCTGACCTGGTCAGGATCAACCTTGATTCTAACCCTGGGCCGAAATCCAACCAGAATCAAGACATGAGGTCATGGGGATGCCCAAAGACCTAGAAATGATAGCAGAAAAGGACAAAATGCTAGGGATAGGCATAAAATCCTATGATAACTATGATGAAGACTAGGAGGACCTACTTCTAGGTCCTACCTAGAAAATAAAGCTAGGGAAGATGGAAATTAAGGAGAATCTTTGGGATCCTAACCCTAATTTCACCTAGAATGAAGAAGAAAAAGAAGTGGAAAGTGGGGAGAAGCCAAATACATGCAAAGACATGACCAAGGCCCTTAACATGACCCCCGATCACTTACTCGAATGGCTAAACACTCGTATCATGGAAGTGCTTCCATTTTAAGATGATACATTAAGCCCCCACTTTAGCAAGAGTATAGACTCGATGCAAAATCTTGGTAAAGGAGATTAGAATGAAAAGATAATCTTATCGTAATCCAAGGGACAAAGAGAAACCTTAAGCCCCCAGGGACTCAAGTCTTTTTCGAATCCTAGATCACAATAAGAGAGACATCTCTAGAGAGATAAATAAAAGGGTGTGATTACCTCACCCAATGAGAACTTATGTCCCATTGTGAACCACATAAGAAAAAGGTGCAACTGGAAAGATGGAATTGAACCACCTAGTGAATGTGGCTACTCACTAGTCAACCCATCAAGGATTCATCCTTAGGAATATTCTATTCCATAAGAATAAAACCAAAAACAAAAGAGATCTAGTCTTAAGGACACCTTTGACCTTAAGGGATCAAAATATATGTATATTTGAAACTGGAGGGATCAAGGGATCCTAAAATATAAATCCATGCTTTAAGGATTAGTTACTAATCCAAAAAGGGAGAAAAGTATCTTGAAAAATATGTGCATATCAAAAAGAAGTGTGTGTGTACAATAGGTGAGCAAAGCATATGTGCCCATGTTAAAGTCATTGCTAACACTTTAATAGGAGCAATGGCTTTAATGGAAACATAAACAACTCCACTGATTATGTTTCCACGTCGAGATGCCCCCAAACAAAGACAAATCAAGGGAAATATCACAAAAATATATAGAGAACATAGAAGGGATCTACCTACCATGGGGTCAGTATGATTATAAGATAATATATATATGATATTATTGCAAATGAATTGACATCATTCCCCCAAAGAAAGTTGAACTATGATCACAAAGGATGAAAGATCAGATAAGATATATGAAGGAGAATATTTTCAAACCATGACATGGAGACCAAAAAAAATTAGTGCTACCATATCTCGAATCCAAGAAGATTACATAAGGAAACATTTACAAACAATAGCACAATTACAACATACATTGAACAACGAATAGAAGAATAGAGATACATATAGAAGAAATTGAAAAATAGCTTCAATTCCTTTATCATCTTGTACCAACTAAGTAATAAGGATTGTATAAAAGAATCTAACAACATTTCAAAAACACTTTATGGGAGAAACATAGAATAGCAGGCAAACACATAACAAAGCTACCACAAAGGACAAGCCAATCAAGCATGTTTCCTACTCTCCTAATCTCATTGTATATCATTTAGGGAAGGTGGGTAACTCACAAGAGGGACTATATCCAACACAGTAGGAATGATAGCTAGTTCCAAACAATGATCCTCTTGAGAATCACAATGTTCGACACCAGGTGTAAGAGTTAATTCTGATGAAAGCATATTAGGAAAATCAATGTCAATGTCAATAGTCTCATATTCATCATTAACATCATCAATATCATCAAGAGTATCTTCTTCATCAAAATTAATCAAAATAGATCTAAGATGTGAATAGAATCATCATAATCATGAATATTAACATCATCATTAGTAACAAATTCTTCTAATCATGCATAGATTTATCCGAAGAAGGTGAAGATTTTTGAAGAATAGAATTACAAGCTCTAGCATGAGCACAATGCTTTTTAAGACGTTCATTAGAAGATTGATTATGTTTTTGTTTTTTTGAAATAAGTTGAGAACTAGGAGGAACAATCACAAGATCCTCCACAAGTTCTTTAGGAGGATCAATAGGATTATCAACAATAGGATGAATAATCATAGGATCTTTGATAGGTTGAGCTTGACTAACAGAACTAGAAGTCATAGTTAAAGGAGGTATAGAAGGTGTAGGTAAAAGACCGTGATTAAGATCCATAGGAGGAATACTTAATTCAAGAATCTTACGATGTTTATAGGATTGATATGGATGGAAAATATTATCAGGTCAAGGAGGACATGAATTAGGTAATGAAGGCTTAAACAAATCAAGAGTAGAACAGTCTCTAGGCCAAGAAGGTTGATATAAAATATGATTAATTGTCTTCACTTCTTCATCATAAATGAACTTAAGACACTTATGGATAGGTGAAGCAACAACATGCATGACATTTAACCAAGGAAAACCTAGCTTAACTTGAAATTGATCATAAGTAGGAACCACAACAAAGGTAGTGTTAACAATTTTTCCACAAAGTTCAACCGGTAAAGTAATAGAACCAAATGATGGATAAAGAAAACCATTACAAGTTTGAATCCACACATATGATGTATCATAAGAATCACATTGTAAGCTTTAGATAAAAAGATTTTCTTCAGTAATAACATTAACTAAAGATGTAGGCTCAACAAGGCAACCACGAGTGGGTATCTATGAAATCCTAGGAGTAATGTAAGGGAACCATTAGGAGCTTTAATAGTCTTAGAGTCATCAAAGGTAATCAAAAGTTCCCGAGGTCTTTTATTCTTAGGTTGTTGTCGAGGTTTAGGTTGAGTTTTCAGTTTAGGTTTTAGGTTTTGGTTGAGGTTGAGATTGAACTTGAGATTGAATCTAAGGTTGAGGTTGAGGTGGAGATATAGTTTAACCTACATGCTCCACTTGATTAACAACATGATTGAGCTAATCCATCTTAGCATCATATGCAATTTCCATAGTAGATGGCTAAGAAATGGTATTAGTAGCATGCATAGGTAAAGGATTCATATAGATTTGAAGGTTTTGATTAGGAGGAGAGATAGATTTGTTCCCACTATCATCAAGATTATCGATAGATAAGGCATTAGAGTCAATTAAGTCTTGAACCTTATGTTTTAAAGAATAACACTTCTCAGTATCATGACGATTTTGATGATGACATTGACAAAAAGCATTTTAATCAAAAGATTTAGAGGCAATCATAATAAGTAAAATAGGTTGAATAGGAGGTAAAGTAATCATATTAGTAGCTAACAACCTATTCATAATAGTATATAAAGGTTCAAAAAGAGGAGTAAACATATGATTTAATAAAAAATCAGTGGATGCAGAAGTGGCATTGTGAGATGCAACAACAACTTGATCAGCAATTGCATTTTCTTGTTTGTTTATCTTGACATAGTTTTTGAATTTTTTAAATTTGTTGGGATTAGGAGCATCATCACTCTTATCAACTAGAATAGGAGCCATTGGAGTGTTGCTCTCAAATTGACTCACTTGTAATTAATAATGATGAAGCACTGCACAAAGTTGTTTAAAAGAGGTAAATTCAGTAAGTACAATCTTATCTCTAATATCCTTTTCCAAATTTGAAATAAACATACGTTGAATATCAATATCAGGAACAATATAAGAAATATGAGCATTGAAATGCTTAAATCTACCAATAAATTCAGTAAATTTTTCTTTAGCACTTTGTTTACAATGCATCAAATCAGTCAAAGACACTTGTGGGCTAATGTTGTTTTGAAATTTTTGAATAAAGGCATTAACAAGTTTTGGAAAGGAATCAATGGAGTAAGGAGGAAAGGAACAATACCATTGTAAGTCCTTGTCATGGAAGGTTCTAGCAAACAGTTTGGCTAAAATTTGATGGTCATGAGCATAATCACTACAAAGGATTTGGAATGTTTTAACATGATGAATAGGATCTCCTTTTCTATTATAATTCTCAAGACAAGGCATATCACCTTGCTGAGGAATAGGAGTACGAATAATATCCAAGAACAAAGGACTTCCAATGTCACATATAGGAATACTAAACTTGTTTTGAGTTAAGGAAGCAAGTTGTTGTTGTAAGGATGACACAATTTGAGCCAAACTGATGATTGTTGAATCATTAGAGGAAGTAGGAGTACCAACATTAGACACACTAGGTAAAGTGTAAGAAACTGCAGTGATAGAAGACATAACTGGATGAACACTAGGAACTACAGTTGGAAGCGGATTGGAATAAGTAAAAGGAACATTATGATATGAAGGTTGTGATGTAGGAAGGGACACAGGAGGAACACTCATATGAATAGAGGGAACTGTCAAAGACACCAAAGGAGGAGTATAGGTAGGAATACTAGGTAAAGGATTGGAAGGAGGTTTAACACTAGTGATAGGAGGAATCCACCCTAAATCTTGAGCTTCTTGAGCTAAAGGTTTAACATAAATGAATGCACAAGGTGAGTAATACCATGCAAGAGGTTAACACCTTGATTGTTATCACGGAGAACTTTCTTAAGAGCCTCTATAGCTTGAATAGAATCTTGATTATAGTTCTCTTGTATAAGCCAATTACCTATTTTATCAAGTTCAGTTGAAAGTTTTTGAACTTTTTCAGGAGGAACTCTTAAAGCATCATCCTCATCATGAGATGAGTGAGAAGATTTTTTCTCCATAGTAGGATTAGAATCATGAAGAATTAAATCATCATCCAAGACCCTAAGGAAAGGAGAGGAAGATTCAGGATCAAAGGCACCCATGAGTCTACAACTTCTTCTAACTAGAATGTTATAAGTAGGACTAGTAGTAGTAAAGCTCATAAATCAATGCAATGTGAATGAACTAAAATATTTTTGGGTATGTGCAAGATCATGAGGGACCAAAAAGTGGAAATGTCAGTTCAAAACTTTGACAATGTAGCTGGCGACTTTTTTTTCACCCGAATTTGATAAAACAAAAAGGGTATCTTAAGGAGATTATCATCTTTCTATCGATATAATTGCTGTCAAATTTTGAATTCGGTAGGTAATTATTAGTTATTTTCTAATTGAGCTACGTCTAAAGTGTTGATTTATATACTGATTGAAAAATGACTATAACTTTCAGACGGTATAACATTTTTGAAATCCAAAAAATGCATCACATTCTATGCTTCACCTACTATAAGGAAAAAAAATAAATTTGAATTTTGTAAATTTTTGAATGAGTAAAGGTGGTCAGACATGAGAGTTTTTTTATTCTAAAAATGTTGTAGCAAAAAATTCATAATTAATTATTTTTTTGGAATAAAATTACAAAAAAATATGCGTCACATCCAGGCATGAGTCTACTACTTATATATAAAATATTATAATAAAATATTATCATTTGATTATGATTAAGGTGGTTAGACATACACCTACTTCTTATTTTTTTCCTGAAATTTTTGTACTGCTGTATTGAAATCTATACTTTTCAATAATCATACTAACTTTTTCTCAAAAAATCCCTAGTAGTTTAGAAATTACATTCAATTTTCTATAGATTCTATTGTTACAATTTTTTGATATTAGGTTCATAGCTAGTTGAACTTTTCACATCAAGTTGACTAACCTTGATTTGCTGATTTTTCATTGCCACTTAAGGGCATAGTTTGGCCCCTCATGATCTTGCACATACCCTTTTATATTTTTGAAATCTAATTAGCATGTAAGATTTAAAGAGAAATCTAATACTAACAAGATAAAGGAAAATCTAACACCAAAAAGAAAGAGAGTAAGCTAGTCGGGTTCACCAAAATGAATAGATGAAGGTGAACACACACAATAAGACAAAGGGATATCTAACACCAAAAGAGAAAAAGAGTAAGTTATCCGGGTTCACAAAAATGAATACATGTAGGTGAATACACACAATAAGACAAAGGGATATCTAACACAAAAAAAAGAAACAGAGTAAGCTAGTCGGGTTCACCAAAATGAATAGATGTAAAATGGAATCACACCTATTCAAATGTGTAATATGTGAATTTATGTATGTGTATGGGGGAAATATGAGATCTACTCCCAAATCCAAATTCCCAAAGGAGAGATCCAATTTGATCAACCAAAAAGGCTAATGGACAATTGAATCAATCTATAAAGAATGTGAGAGAGAGAGGAAAACCCTATATTTCCTATGGTTAAAATTGGAGTGTTTAGAACTTGAAATAATTGAAATACAAATACTAACCTCAAATTAGGGAAGTTCTTGAAAATGCCGATTTTAGATGTCTGTGTACACTTTCAGGCAATTCTGCAACCTATTCTGCACTGGAAATGCTCAAATGGAGAAAATCCATAAATCTTTTTCCAAGATGAGCTTAGGTCGACTTTGACCCTCATAAAAGGTCAAAGGCTACATTCTTTATTTTAAGGTGGATTCTAACTTTGTTCGCAGATCTCGGAATTTCATCGAAAAGGGTATCTAAATTCCCTGTCATATTTGAAATCCTGCACCTATACCTACAAGAAAATGGGGGTTTTATTTGTATGGGGGGTTTTCCTTTTACAAACTCCGATTTAGGAATTAACCTTGAAATTGAATTGAAATGTAGTGTTCATAAACAAAGCAATCGAAACAATTCACCTTGCTTATGTTGAACTCCTTGTAGAGGATTTGAATCCTCAAATCAGGTGCTCCAATGGATGTAGAATGAAAGTAGGATGTCTCAAATCAATGGCATTTGATCTTCAACACCAATCTTGTATAGATCTTTGCATATGAGGAGGCTTGGAGGAATGTAGAAGGATGGATCTTCAAGAGGGCTCCAAAGAGATTGAATCCTTCAATGGCTAACAATGGATCTCCTTGATGGATGAATGCTTGAATACTTGAAGGATTACTTGAACTTGAGAGCTTGAGAGATTTCTCAAAACCTTATTTAAGATTAGATCTTTTTCTTGATCATGGATGGATAAAATGAGAGAGGAAGGCCTCATTTTATAGTGAACTAGGGCACAAAATCCTCTAGAGGGGCCATCTTGGAGAATTAAATTCTAGTTAGGTCCTAACCTTTAGAAAATATACTTAGATTAAATGAAATTTAAGGATTTACCATTCTGAAACCCGAAATTGCTGACCTAGAGGTGGGAAAACAAATATCTTGAAAGCTCGATACCCGAAAATCAAGGAATTTGGAAATTAGAAAGAGGGGAGCAAAATCAAGGTTGGAACTGACCTAGTCAGGATCGAGCTCAATCCTAACCTAGTCAGGTTCGAGCTCGATCCTAACCTAGTTAGGATCAACCTCGATTCTGACCTTAGGCCCAAATCCAACTAGAATTAGGACAGGAGGTCCTGGGGATGCTCAGAGACCTAGAAATGATAGCAGAAAAGGACAAAATGCCAGGGATAGGCATAAAATCCTATGATAACTGTGATGAAGACCAAGATGACCTACTTCTAAGTCCTACCTAGAAAATAAAGCCAAGGAAGAGAGAAATTAAGGAGAATCTTCAGGATCCTAACCCTAATTTCAACTAGAATGAAGTAGAAAAGAAAGTGGAAAGTGGGGAGAAAGCCAAATACATGCAAAGACCTGATCAAGGCACTTAACATGACACCAAACCACTTACTCCGAGGGATAAATTCTCTTATCATGGAAGTGCTTCTATTTTAAGATGATACAGTTTCATAATAGTTATGGCAAGAAAATCCCCTAATAGGGTGGACTTTAATAGGTCTTATATTATAAATCCCTTAACCAAGTGAACTGACAGAAAGAGTTTTCAATCCTCTGGTGATGTATTTCATAGTAGATCTCATTGTACTCCTAAAAATGTACTAATCACTACTAACATGGTGAACCCTCTGAAAGGGTATTTGTATCTCCTAATAGGGAGAACCTTTTTTAATACAGTGAAGGGCTTGTTGGTGTCATCCCCACTATGGTTTTCTTCCTCTAACCAAGGGTTTCCACAAGAGAAATCAATGTTTTATGTGTGATGCAGGTGTGGATACTGTATGCTATTTACCTTTATGTCATTCTTTAGGTATATGTTTTTTTTCTATTTTGGAGTTGTTGTTAAAGGTATTTAGGCTTGTGGTTGAATTATTAGGTTATCTATTTGTACATATTCACACCCCCCACCGCTTAGTACCTAAGAATTCTAACAAATCTATGAAAGGAAGTTTCTAAATAAATGTAGAAGGAATTTGAGATGTCCATGTTTGGTGAATTGACTTTATTTCTTGGATTACAAGTAAGTCAAAATGATAGAGGCTTCTTTATTTCTCAACCCATGTATGTGAGGGAATTACTAAAGAAAGCTGTCCTAGAGAATTCAAAACCTGTATGTACTCCCATTGTTATCGACTATAAGTTTACGAAAGAGGATAATTCACCAATAAAAGATGAACATATAAAGATCTATTAGTTATATGTGATTTCTACTAGACTAGATATCATGTATGTAGTATGCTTGGAAGCTAGATTTAAGAAAGAATTGAAGTCACATATGGTAGTAAATAAAATATATAGGATTGTGGTATCTGAGATGTTCATATTTTTCTCTAATGACTTACAAAGATGGAGATTGGGTAGACTCTATGGAGGAAATAAGAAATTTGACTTACAAAGCATGCTTTCTTGGCTCCCATTTAGTTGCCTAGTCGAGTAAGAATCAAGATTCTATAATACTATCTACTACTGAAATAGAATATATTATAGAATTATCATGTTGTACTCAATTGTTATGGAGGAATCAAGCACTAAAGAATATAGAAATTATAAATAATATGCAATTTTATCAAAATTAATTTCCTTCACAATTATATAACTTAATCTTGAAAGTTGGGAAGGATAGGATAGATACCTTTCTAAGAATAACAGTGTTTAACTAAACAACAAAATTTTAACTAAAATTTTCTTCCCTTAACATTATATAGATATAAAATATATATATAATTAAAATGAGTCTCTCCTTTGGAATGTGGCAAAAGAAACATTATAACAATGTTTTTTAATGTTACAATAATTATTAACAAAAGTATAGAAATATGATTCGATTTGAAGCAGATAACACTTGAAGAATCTGGAACAAGCTCAATGCATATAGAAGACATAGATACAATTTGAGAGAAGACATCATGAATTTTTAAGTTCCAATAATGAAATTTGGAAACATTGACATTCAATACATATTGATTTTAAAGCTTCCCACAACCATTTCTTTTCTCTTTTTGTTATTTGTTATCATCTAAACTAACTTGTTCATAATGGTGATTGTATGCTTTCAAAACTGTAAAAGTTGTAAGCTAGAATATATGAAAAATGCAGTTAGCAAAAGGAATATGTATAAATCAAGAAACAAATCAATTGTATAGGTTAGTATATCAAATCTTGTAAAACAAGTTGTCATTTCTGCATATTTAGATGAACAAAGTTGGTATAGAGAAAGGCTACAAGTTAATTCAGTATCTATATTATATATATAATTTTTTATCCAATGAACTATTTAGTGGACTTTTGTAAGTCACCAAATTTAATTAATAAATTCATTAGTTATTAAGTAGAATCTGTGTAAAAGACTTCAGATCAATTCAAAGGTTTCATAATAAAATGACAAGAATAAACATGGGCAACAAAACAAGCGACATTTAAATAACAACAAAATATTTGCTAAGAATGACATGTTATTTTTGCTTCTAACATAATTAAAATACTATGAAAAATGGAAATTCCTTTGGTATCATAATTTTGGTCAACTTTTAGCTCAGAACCCCATCTAAAATTCTATGTAGTGACAGCAAAAAATCTATTCTGGCGAAATCCCCTGGTGACGGCGCAGGGCTTGCTTCTGAAATTCGTAAAACATACAAATTATTTCTCTTTTTTTAACTCTGTCGATTGAATGAAAGATATATTTTAAAAGGTTTACTAATCATACGCAAGAACACACACGCTTTGTATTAAAATTAGAAACAAGAACACAAAAATTAAGAAATGGTAATATATAAAATAACTTTGCCTGTGAAACACAATAATTATTTAGAATAATGCATTTTGATGCTTATTGAAGTAGACCATACTTCCAAATGCTTATGGTGTAGATTCATATAAAAAATCTTGGAATCCATTCCATAGAGAAACCACAAATCTATAACCTTTTATTAGACGAGATTGTTGGGCTTTCTGTTGGTAGGTAGTAATTTCTCTGTGTGTCTATTTCCAAGTTGTGTGTTTTGTCTATTTTTTTTTGTAAATCCACTTCATCCACCCCCGTCAAACTGGTGTGAGAGAAGATGTTGACAATCTTGGGTGTGAATAATATTTGTGAGAGTTGTAAAAATGTTGCATGGATAAAGGAAAATCTGATTGTTGAAGCAATTGCAAGGAGATAACAGGCCATGAAGAAGACCTTGTTATTACTAGCTACAAAAAAAATTGGAGTATTCAAATGTGATTGCAAAGAGTTGTGTTTTCTTTCTAAGTGTCAAAAGGAAAATTTGCAGGGTGCCAAACACCATGAAATGGTTGAAAGGAAGTTGTTGTTAAGTCCTTGTGCAGTGCCTATTGTTTTTTTTTTTTGTGTTTTTTTTAGATTATAGAATTTTTGGTGATGGTTGGAGAATGATGGAGGTTCCCTATCTTGGTTGTAGGTTTGCATGCATGGGTTTTGTGGAAGCGTTTCAGTAGCAGGGTAGTTTTTTTTTATTGTAGTGGGTTTTGTTTCTGTTTGGTGTCTACAGGGACTTTTTCAGTTTGCTGGCAGCTCTTTTGGTTTTTGTTTGTTTTCTTGGCTTCAATCTCTGCATGGCAGAGATTTCTATGGCATCAGTTGTGGATCTTTCTCCCATGGACAAGGCTCATAATTGGTCCTCTTCAAGCATGCATGCATAGCAAGTAGATACATTTTATACGAGTGTTGGCCCTAATATGAAGAAGGTTAATGGGTGTCTTCCTAGAATCTAGGATTGCCCAGTTGTGCTCATTTCTCTTGATTTGGTGGAAGAAGATGTCTCATATTGGAGCAAACATGCTATGATTTGTAATTTTCTCAGCATTCAAATGGCTTTGTCCACTCTAGAATCTTGGATCTGACGTTCCTGGCAGATTCAAGGAGATATAGAAATTATGCTTGCAACAAATAGCTATTTTATGGTTATTTTCTCAAATATGGCAAATCGCAATAGAGTTTTTGAAGGTGGCCCATATTTTCATAATCAGGTTGGACTATTTATTAAACCATGGCATGTAGGTTTTAATTTAGTTGAATAGATGCCTTCTTGAGTTCCTGTTTGGGTTTGTCTACCTCGCCTCCCCATGGAGTTTTGGCGAGAAGACATCTTACATAAAATTGGTAGTCTTTTGGGAAACCCTGTGGCGGTTGCTACACAAACCCTTGATAAAAAGGTGATTTCTTTTTCCCAAATTTGTATTGAGATAGATTTGAATAATCCCCTGCCAGATTCGATGGAAATTTTTTTGGGATCTTCATCATGGATTTAGTAGTTAGATTATGAATCTCTACCTTTTTTATGTCAGTTTTGTCATGAGTATGGCCATCTCCTATGATAATGCCCTAAAGTTCATAAGGAAGCTCATTCCCCCTCTTCAGCACCTCCTCTAGATAAAGAGGACAAATAGAAAGCTCCCATGATGGCTAAACCTTAGGGAAAGGACTAAAAAGGATTTATACCTATTAAAACTAAGGCTAAAGGACAAGGTCAAAAGAGGACATTCAAGGATAGACAGATAGATGGAAGCTTTAATAGGTTTGAGGTGCTGGAGAATTTATCTTTGGAAGAAGGGATCCCGCATGTGGTCACTTCTAATAGTGTTGGGTTCAATATGGAGGTTGTACTAGCTCTTGAACTAGAACCAATTTAGGCTATTCAGGGACAACAAGTGGCTCAGGTGACTTTAAATAATTCCATAGAGGATGATATTATTTTGGAAGATTTAGCTAGAGAAGTTTTAGTTTCATCACAAAATAAGGTTTCATCTCATAGATTGGGAGTGCAACAAGGACCCCTTAAGAAAGATCATGTTGATAGCTCCTCAAAAGGGTGAAAGAGAGACCTTGAGAAGATAAAAATTACTAGAGATCTATTAGTGGAATCTGGTTTTGTTAAACCTATTGATGCTCACTTTTCTCAAACCCCTCCATGATCATTCTCTTTTGGATGTGAGGGGTTTGAATAGCACCTGTCGTCAAAAAGCTATTCATGATTTGATTGTAATTCATTCTCTGAATGTCTTTTGAGTTCAAGAGACTAAGGTTTATGTTGAGGTTATGCATCAACATGCTCCATACATTTGGTACGCTAGTCACTGTCAAAGTATTGTTTCACAAGGCAATTCTGATGGTTTGTCTCTATTATGGGACCCTCGAAAGATTTCTCCCCTTTGGTGGATTTCTAGTCATTACTCAATCTCTATGGTGGCTACTGCCTTGGACTCTGGTGAGACTACTCTTGTGACAAATTTTTATGCCTCTATTGACATTTATGGGAAGATTTATCTCTGGGATCACATTAGGTATGTGCGTTCTTATGCTCCTTATTTTCCTTGGATTTTAGGAGGCAATTTTAATTCTATTTTAAGTCTTGAGGAGAAAAGAGGAGGTTGGCCTAGGCTTGGCCTTGCTTATGATCTTTTTCAAGCCCAAGTGGATGTTCTTTCTATTATTGATGTTAGCCTTCAAATGGAGTTTTCACTTGGAACAATAGATAGAGTGGTCAAGAAACTATCTCAGAATGTTTGGATAGGTTTCTTGTTTCATGTTACTGGGTTGGCAATGGCCTGATTACGAGTTCTAAAACTCTTGATTGGAGAGGTTTTGATCATTCATCGATTAAGTTTTCTTCCTCAACTGTTGCACTCCCTAAGAACCCTTCTTTTAGATTCTAGCTTATTTGGCTCTGAGACTCATCCCTTTATGATTTGGTGGCTAAGTGGTAGAGAGAGGGTGGCCCATCTTATGGCACGGCTATGTTTGTCTTTGACAAGAAACTTAAATATGTCAAATATCATCTTAAAAGATGGAATACTTCTTGCTTTGAAATGTTTTGTGAGCCACTAAAGGAGATCATTTTCAAAAAAAGCACTATATAAATTTGTTGATCAATGATTAGTTTGTAGTTGAAAGTAGTTGTGTTTGGAGATAAAATGAATGCAAAAAGGCCAGCACTTCATTCTGAAGATCATTGCCTAGAGAACCACCATAGGAAAAGGAAAATGTGGATTTTAAAGAAATTATTACACTGTGGTTGAGTTTCCCCTCTGGAGTTGTCACTGAAGATTATTTGAAGCCACCCCAAACTGATAGACTAATGTTGGTATTTTTGTTACAGGATATCCTTAAAGGCAAGGGTTTTAAAGCTACAAATAGAAGATGTCAAAATCACTGAACAGATTAAGGGGTTAATTAAAAGAAAAGACATCTAATTTTGGTGTAGTGTATCTCCCCTATTTTCCCCCTATTTGTTTCTGCCCACTTCACAGTGGCAATGGTAAACCAAGTTTGGAAGCTGTAGTCAAAGAAGCAGAATGGTGCAAGGTGGATGCCAATGCATACCATCGATTTGGTAAAATATTTAATGTCTGAGAATTGTTGTCATTTTAAGAGTGAATGTATAACCATATCATTATGACTATCACTAGTAATAAAAATAGAGAAGATTTATTGATTTGATTTTTTCAAGTGCAGTATTAAAAGAATTAGTATGAAGTAAAATTATTGAAGTTTATGGTTGTAATTATTGTAGAAGAAGTTTGCAGAAGGGATCATTGGTACAGATGTAGTTGTTAATTGGTCAGGGTAGTAACAAGAAAATATCTTTAAAATTTAAGGTGTGAGAAGTTGTCTAAAGAAGAATGAGATTGTAATGAAGATAACAAGGTGAGTTAAATTTTTGATTTGGTTTAAATGGGAAAAGTAGTTAGGAAAAAGAAGGTTTTGAAGGGGGCATTGGAACCCTTTATAAGAAATAGTTAAAGATAGGAAATATTAAGCACAACTAGACAAAACATGTTGGCAAAGACAAAAGGCCAAAAATAATAGAACACCAAAAAAACTAGCTAACAACCAGCAGACACAAGCCAACCAAATAGAAATAGAGAAAATAGGAAATCAGGAGGGAACAACCTTAGAATAGTTTATTCAGGATGTGAGCCAACTCTTCTTCCATCTGAGTTATCCTGAGAGCCACCTTCTTTAGATATTCCATATCTAGAGGATCAGTGGCAACCTTTTCATTGTGCTAGCTCTAGTTCTCTTCCCAGGCCTAGAGACCTCTATTGCCAACATCTTTTCATTATCCATGTTAATAGTATTCTTCTCTATATAAATGTTTTCCAGCCTTGCAACCAGAGCTCTCATATTCTCCATAGTTGTCTTAATTATTTATAGGTTATGCTTGAGAATCTCCTTAAGGATGTCCTTAGTTTTGTCCATCCCATTAGTAAGCCCATCCAACTTTCCCTCCAGAACCTTTCTAGTGTTTCCCTCAACTTCTATAGAATCTAGCACTAATTTCTACTCCTCAGGTGACCAGAGAGTCAAAGACCCCACATCTTGAATCCCATTTGAGCTCTCCACCTTCTGCTGCATTTTCTTAAACTTATCCGATAGAGCCCTATATTTGAGATTGTGGCTTTTTGTCTCATGAAAGAACCATCTTTGGACCCAAAAGGAGTATAGGGCATGAGCCTTGGCCATCTGGAAAACCCAAAAATGGGCTTCTTTCTATTCATGGAAATTACCTAACCACAAATCAACAAACACCTCCTTGGGCATTCATTTTTCACCATCTTCTTCCTCAGACTCTAGAGGAGAAATAGGGGCATCGTGAATCACCTCAATGGTAAAATCCTTCATAAGAGGGATGATGGATAAGAAAAATAGATTTAAAGAAAGAGAAGATGAATAATTTAGAAGAAGAATTAATAAAGGTGAAGAAAGAAAATATAGGTTTAATATGTGAAAAGGATTTTGTTCAAGAAAAATTTATAAAGTTAAGAAATAAAATGGGAGTAGAAATGTTTAAATTTTTAAATAAAATTAGTGTTTATATAGAGGCTATTGGAGAGCTGGAGAATAAGATGAAAACTATGGAAAAAGAACACATTTTGAAAATGAAGGGATTTATACAATTTGAAGAGGAAAAAAGTAAAGATCTAGAAGAGATCAAGACTAGAAATGAAGAGCTAAAACATAGATAAAGTTTTTTTGATGATATTAAGAAAATAAATAAAGAATTAGAGGAAAAATTGAAGAAATTAGAAGAGGAGAATTGTTCGTTGAAACAAGATAATTAATGTTTAAAGGCAAAACCATTAGTTTGTGATGTTTCATATAGTACAAATGATGTGGATTCATCACTTCATAAGTGTGATTTTGTTTGTAAAAAAAGAGTGTGGTGATGAACATGTAAATTGTATTGATAATGAAAAAGCTTCTAGTTATTTTTGAAACACTAATATTGGTTTAAAAATCATGAAAAGTATGAGATACAAGGGTAAAAGAACATGAAATCATGAGCAAGGAATAAGGAATCTGATTGAGCCTATAATTAGGCAAAACTATGAGCATCTTGGATATGATATAGTCAATGGAAAGATGAATATAGATTGAAGTGAATTACCTAAAGGAATACAAACTATGCATATATTTTAATAGGAAAGTCCATACAAAAGATAGATCATGGGATCTACATTCATGTATTATTTATGAATTGAAGATTCATTGTGTAAAGATATGTTGGTGTAAAGCATCAAAGAATGATTCTATGATAGGTTACATTAAGATGGATTGAGGATGGAGCTACAGATAGAGTTGGCAGAATATTCTAGGTATGATTAAAAGTTTGTTTAAGTACAAATGTTCAAGTGTGAGAAATGATAGAAATCTAGCAACATTTGAATGTTCAAGGAGGATAACAAATTGTTTGAGTAAATCAGAATTGTTTTCTTGGAATATTATACATTCCAATTTCTTTCTCCCTCTTTAACTAATTAAAATCAAACTAACATTATTCTTTTTCACTTTTAACTTTGGGAACTCTAAGAAGTGATAGGAAATAGTTGGTTGTCTCTTCAAACTATCCAATATTTAGCTAATGTGGTTAGCTGATTGTTTTTCTTACAAAATTCGTACGTGCCTTCCAAAACTAGTTAGATCTAGTGTCGTCACTAAGAATGTTGTGTGGGTTAAATGATTTCCTATGGAGAATGCTAGTATTTGGTGGTACACCCTGAGTGGTGCACTTATTTTCCATCTGGCAACCAAAGATGGTTGTATATTGTATAAAGTTCTTTATGGGCCTCCTTTGTTTATTTGTAGGTTATGGTAGGCCTAGTATGCAAATTCATTTATTTCCTTACTTCACTTTCTCAAATATTTCCACTGAGGTGAGATCCTCTTCTTTCCAGGTAGACAGGAGACTTGCTAAGTAGGCGTCTCTTAGGAGGGAAGATCTAAGGGTTTCTATAGATTTCTATTGGGTTCCTTCTTCTTACCCTAGAAGGTTTTGGGTGCTTTTATTTTCCCTATTCTACAGTCGTATGGCAATAGACTTATTAAGATTGTCCTGTACAAGGGGTTGATTGTTGGTGTTAGTCCATCTTCTAGTCAATGCAAAAATCCAATGAAAATGGCCATTTGCTTGCAAATTTAGTAATGTTGTCTTGCAATGCCTACAATCACAGTTTTATTTTGTGAAGAAAATCTATGAGGTTTTATGGTGTGTGCTCTTGGCCCCATGCTCTTTAATGTATCACATTGCTCCAATATAGATCGCATAAGCTAATTCGTAAAAACCAGGGAGTTATTAATGTTAAAAGGTTTGCAGAAAAATAATTTTAGAATATGCCTAAGTGTTGAAAACCAACAATGATTTTGAAAACCCATGACATTTTTGGTCTCCCTACTACCTTTTAGTCTGCATGAAAACCTTGCGTGTTTTTGATCTTTTGCTAAAAACCCTATGTGTTTTTGACCTCGCGCTTCTTCCCTTTTGTCGGCACTACTTGTTCACCGGTCTTAAGTGCGCAAGTGCGATCGATGGTGGGCCCAGGTTTTCAAAGTTTTTAAAATGATTGGTTGTCGCATGATCGCATGTCAGAAATTTTTGACATGCAACCATGCGACAAGGTTCCTTCCTTGTGTGTGGGGCCCGTTGGCAGAATGGCAGTGGTCCTGCTGGTGGTTATGTGGCAGCCTGTGGTTGGCTATCGCATAATTGCATGTCAGAGATTTCTGACATGTGACCATGCGACCGACTGCCACCTGTCCCAGTGGTCCCGGTCCCCATTTACCTTCCTTTACCCTTCAGTGGGTCCCCTGACATATTTGCTGAGCTGGCATCTTTTGGCCTTGTCGCATGATCGCAAGAGCCATTTTCACTGCTTGCGACCATGCGACAAGGTTGCTTCTTCTGATGGGGCCAATTAGCAGGTGGTGATGTGGCAGTTCGTCAGTGGGCCCAAATGATTCTGAGAGGATGACAGCATGGCAGATCCAATGGTTGGTGGGTGGTGTTTAGCGAATGGTGTTGTGACATGTGGCAAAAGGTGGGCCCATTGTCTTGTGTTGTTGGTGGTGTGCATCTTTCATTCATGGGGAGTGGTGACACAATAGTGATAGGGCAGGTTAATGGTTGCAGTGTTGGTGGGTTGTCGCATGATCACATAGCCAAGAAATGGGCTATGCAACCATGCAACTAACCTCTTTGTGGTAACTCTAAGCAGCATTGCGGAGTTATGATGTGGTAAAGGGTTGCAATGTAGAAGAGTTGTCGCATGTTCACATAGCCTATCTCCTGGTTATGCGATCATGTGACAACTGCTATGAATGTCACCGTTGCGGAGTTAGGGGTGGTCCACGATGCCAATCTTGTTGAGGTGCTCGGTTTCTGTTGGATAAGAGATTGATGTTGTGGCCGAGGACTTTAGGAGGCCTGTGATCAGCATTGCATGGCTAAGTGATTGCAGTTGCATGATCGTAAGGGTGAGTAGGGTGTCTTGCGATCATGCGACCAGGCATAAAATGTAAACCAGGATTCCTTTAAGGGCCGCCTGATTTGTCGGGAAAGATGGATCATAAATAGCCATGTTTTAAAATGAACTGGGCACCAAAGACTTGACCATTGGAATTAAAATTCAAACTTGTAGAGATTTTTTACGATAGGAAGTACTCAAATTCAATGCTTTGCGGCCAGATTTGATCTGGTTTGGTTGCGGTAGGTGTTGCAGTCTAGTCTGAGGCACCTATGGGTTGATTGTTGTATTATTTTGTACCTGATGGAGTATGTTTTTGAGCTCGAGAAGCTTTTTGCAAGTGGTGATTTGTATTGGTTTTCATGGCTATCCCTAGTTTTTTGTACTAAATCTTGCAGATTTTCATGATTGAAGATCTATCTGAGATCTCTTTCTCTGGATGGCTTCTTGCTCTTCCCCTACAGATTAAATTTTGATGTAAATGTGATTGGTTGGGTAGTTGAATCCCTGACCCGAAGTCATTCGTAGCTTTTTGCATTCTCTTTGAGGATTCCAAGATGACTGGGGGGTATAAGTAGTTATTTTTTCATCTGTGTGGTGGTTCCAAGATTTCTTTTGGTCCTAGGTTGTTGATCTATAAACATTTGAAGAATTAGAAACTCAATTTTGGGTTTGCATCCTATCTTAGTATTGCTTTGATTATATATTGATTCTGAGTATGTTAATGAGAATGTTATTGGGTTCCAATCCTATGTTTGTGTATGTCTTCTTATCTTGGCCCTAAGCTCATATATGTTAATTTCACAAAGTGGGTTAGTATATGGTGAACAAAGAGCATTTTGAAGTCATCTCTGAGTTCCTAACAAGGTTAGGATTAAAGTCTTTTGGGTGAGTTCAACGAGTTCATAACCAGATAAGAATTTGATGTCCTTGTGTTTGAGGGAGAATGGTAATAGGAAAATCACTTATCCTAAACCCAAGAGTGTTCGATTTATGATTTTCAGCTGATATATGTAATTGGGTGACTCTCTACCCTAGGTTAAGACACTAGTCTATTCTCTGGAAGCTTTTCATGGTCTTCAACCACACAAAAACACACACACACACACACACACACACACAAATTAAATGATTATACCTTCAGTTTGTTTGTAAAAGACCTATTTGAATATCTATTTGGTGACTCCTTTAGAGAAGTGAGTCAAGGGTACACCTATTAGGCCATTTTTCTGTCATAGAAAAGTCCTTTAAAATGGCCTATTTTCTTGCAAATTTTTTTGAAGTACCCTTGGCCCTGTGTTCTTCAATGTGTCACCTTGCTCCTATCCAATTAGCATCTCCTAAGTCACCAAACCCAAAAAGTTTTTCAAATTCTAAAGTATGCTAGAAATATTGTCAAAATCTGCCACAATGTCGAAAACCCATAGTGTTTTCAAAAGTCCATGATGTTTTCGATCCTTTACAGATAACCTACATTGTTTTTGACCCTTTGTCTTCTAGCTTTGTGCGCTTATCTATTGACATGTTGGAAATTTTGTGTGTTTTCAATCCTCTTTCACTAAAAACATTATGCATTTTTGACCTCGTACTAGTTCCCTATCTATCGGCTTTCCTTAAGTGCGCAAGTGCGATGACAGGTGGGCCTGGGCTTTCAAAGGCTTTTGTCTGATTGGTTGTCACATGGCCGCATGTTAGAATTTTTAGACATGCGATCATGTGACCACCTGCCACCTATCCGTGTGGTCCCAGCTCTTTGCGTTGATCAGCTGTCTGGCAGTTGGTTCTTCATTCAGCGACCTAGCGACTAGTAGTTATCTCCTTGTTGCTTGATTCTGGCAGTTAGGTAGCTAACATCTGGTGACTTGGCTGGTGGTTAGTCACATAGTTACTAAATGTTCGGTGATTGGTTCATGGGTCCCAGTTCTTTTCATTGCCTGGAGTCAGAGATCGAAGATCTATGGTTGGCGTGTGATCGCATGGAATATTCTTTCCCCATGTGATCATGCACCCACCGTCCGATTTGGTGCCGATGGGTGTGTTCGTTGTGGGCCCGCTATCAGAAGTAGGTGATGTGGTAGCCTATGATAGGCTATCGCATGATCGCATAGCCTAGTTTTTGGCTATGCGATCATGCAACCAGGTGATGTGTCCGTGGTGCTGAGGTGGATTTGCTTGGTGGGCCCTGATTTTCCAAGCTTTTTGCAGGTGGGGTCTTTTCGGCGGTGATTGCACTAATGATTATGTGGTGGCTTATGATTGGCTGTTACATGATTACATAGCCCAATTTTTGGCTATGCGATCATGCGACCGCTTGCCATGTGTCCCTGGGGCCCAGTGGCAGGGGATGGGACATCTTCTAGATGCTAAGTGGCAGTTTTTTTTAGCTAGCGATCGCAAGGGCCATTTTCACGGCTTGCGATCATGCGACAATGGTCTGGTGTCGAAGTTGTGGAGTTATGCGGTGACATTGCCAGGGACTTTTCCTGCGGGGTTTCTGACCGTTGACTGTGGCTAGGAGACCACGATCGCATGATCGCAAGGGTTAGTTTGGTGCCTTGTGATCATGAGACCAAGCATAAAATGAAGCCTGGTTTCCTATGGCGGTGAGGTTGGTAACTGCGTGACTACGCCACTGAAGATGAATGTTAAGATGTAAAGCCCGCGAGGGGAAATGGGTCAGACGGCGGGGATATAAAGTTGATGAAGGTTTAAATTTTGACAGTCGATTCACTGCTAGTGCAAGGTGATCGTTGCTTTTCAAGTTCAAATTTTTTGAAGGGTTTACAGCGATAGGAAGTACTTGAATTTATGATTTCTTCAGTGGATTTTGATTGGTTTGGTGGCACCAGTGGTTGCCAGGTGGTTTAGAGGCCTGTTACTTGATTGCATGATGACTTTTGTGCCGTTTGAAGGACTTTTTTGTGCTCAAGGTTGCTTGTGTTTTCAGCTCATGCAGTAATTCTGATTGGCCTGGTGGGTGAAGGCTATGCCCTAGCTATCTGTAGCTTGTTGCAACCCGTCATGGGTTTCCAAGGCATCTAGTGGTATAGATAGTCAAATTTTTGACTTGTCTAGGGTTCTAAATTTTGTCAGTTCTAGTGAAGGGTTTTGTTCTATAGATTTTTCCTTCTCTCTGCATATAGGGTGTTCCTCTTTCTCTTGCTGGTTCAAAGAATACAATACATACTGTAATAGATTTATTTTATGCATGAGAACTTAGTTTGTTTTATTGTTACTAAGCTGTCTCCATTTGAATTCTGAGTCCATTAATCATACATCAAGGGTGTTTGATTTTTCTATTTGCATTGCCTAAGTGTTTGCAAGTGGAGTTGTCTTCATAGAGATAACTGGTTCAGGGTTAGTATTCTTGTATGTATGAGCTGAAATATCAAGGATAGGTCATTCTTATCTTCCAGTGGATGCTGGTTAATGTATTGTCTAATTCATAGGTCTCTTCTAAGGGGGGGGTTAAAATCCTTTAATGGATAATAGCATGCTTGAATGCACAGGTGGGTGTTAAGTTGAGGCTTGGTCATGGTGTGTGATTGATGTTAGGCATCAACACATTGAGCATATTGTGTTCTTGTTTCATAGCTATCTCTTGTAGTAAGGTATTTGACTCTATGGCCCATTGGATAAGGCACTGGTCTATTAGGGACTTAGGGCATCTCAGGGGACCTTTCAATCATTTTAAAATCATTTACATTCAGTCCCACCTTTTCCCTTTTATGTTGTTAGGATAGATCTCTAGTTTTCATACTCACTCCATGCAAGTAGGGCTATTGCATGAGATATTGGCTTCATTAAGGTACAGGATACCTAGGAGTTTGAGAACCATTCCACATTAATTTATCTGTAGGTCTTTGGTTTGTCATGAGGTTTCTTGAGTGTCCAGATAAGGCAATACCCGCCTAAGTGAATGTGGAGCTCAAAGAAGGAGGATTTCTCTTTATCCTCATCAATTGGTGTGTTTTTCTTGTCAAGCTTGAGTGCCTAACCTATGAGTCTAAGCCCAACTATTTGATTCAAGCTTGGTCCTACAAGGAAAAAAGCCAACAACACCCACCCAAGCTTAAGGCTTAAAGTGAAGGAGGATCTCTTTTGATCCTTCTTAATTGGCCCTCTTTCTTGTAGACTTTGGAGTGGTGATAGAGTCAAGGTTATTTTAGAAGTTATCCATCAAAGTATAAATCTACAAGTGAAGATCAAAGGGAAGAACCAACAAAATGGTGACTCTAGTGGGGAACCATTGGAAAGAGTCAGATGAACAAAGAAGCATTTGCTAAGTTTTCTCACCTAGTTGTGAGTGGCAGCTCTGAATTTCTCTGTTTGATCAGTGCACTCCCTGATAAACAGTGTGTATACCTGGTGTAGTTTTTTGTTTGTTGGAAGAAGAAACGATGAATTATTTTCCTCTCAAGGAGGTGGGGACTCTACATGACAAAGTTATCTGATGGAGCTTCTAGGTAAGCTCTGGATCTGCCCAGCTTCTAGCCAAAGGTCTTCTGCTGCAAAACTCTCTAGTATTTTTCAAGATTTGAAATGTCTCCTTATTAAGTGATCAAGCACTAAGAAAAGGAGTAAGGTGTGAGTAGAGGTTTGCATACTTCAAGTTCTCAGTTGCAACTTTGCAAAATTTTATGGAAGTACTGCATTAAGTTGTAATGGGTAAGCTTGAGGAGGAGCTTGCATTTCTTGAGCAAGGCAACCTTAGTGATTGCATGTCATTGATGAGATTGAGAGTAGGATGCAGAAAGGATCTATCTGTATCTCTTTTCTATGATAAATTTTGGGATATATATAATGAGCTTCTTGATGATATTGATTTTTTAGAATCTGAGTTCATTGGTTTATTCCTGGAGCTTTGTTTTCCTGAGTTAACCAATTGGTCAGATGCTTTGTGGGAAGAATATTATGTATGTATCAGGGATTAGGTACTTAGTGATGCTAGTCTTGAGCTTGAGGATGCACTTGGGGTTGCATCTAGTAGTACTGTTATTGAGAATGATGAAACTTATGAAGGAGATGTGTCTAGTGCTGACACTCTATCTTACAATCATGAGAGTGATGCTCTTTCTCAGTATGGGGCAGAAAGTTTATGTAGTCAATTAGATGAAGAAGAGGATTGGATGGATGAAGATGTTGTTGATGATTGTATGTCAGAGGAGGGTGTTCTTGAGGATAGTTGTTCACTTCATAGTGAACAAATTTCAGATCTCCTGTCTTGTGAATATCTCAGGTATGCAGGGAGGGATGACTCTAAGTTCTCACATTCAGCACACATTGATTTTGACCGAGAGCATGAGTCAGTAGGGTCTGACTGTGACATGTGTGCCATTGATTATTTTTCTGCTCCAACACTACTAGATAGCAACCACACTATATATGATGTATCAGATGATGAGATTGCTAGTGTTTTCTCAGTTTCAAGTGATACAGTGGTCCCTAACATGGTTTTGAGTGCTGATTAGGGAAGTTGTATAGATTGTGGGTCTTGCCTTGACTCTGGATCTTTTGATAAGCCGTGGAAGGATGACCTCTCAGCTACTCAAACTTCTCATTTTTATGGACATGTTAATGTTTCCTTTCCCACCTACCAGTAGTTTTCAGTTTTGTCAGATGTTGACAAGATACAGGTTGCTCCTATGTTCAATGATCATGTCCCATGTAATGAGTTCCCTCAGTGTTTTCATGAAGATTGATTCATCTTCTCCTTGGAGGTGCATTTTTCTGATATAAATTAGAGTGATGGTGTTTACACCAACAATTCAAGTGACCTGGAGTTTTTTTCTTTCCGTGTGGACAGTAGGATTCCTGGATTTGGTGACAGGATTGAGGATGATTCATGTTGTAGTTCCTTTAGCATTTTCCTTTTTGACTGCAACATGCATGTGCCACAACATTTCTAGAATTGGTATGATTACCTTTCCATCCCTCATGAGGAATGTGCTAGCAATCTTTCTTTTAAGCTTTTGAAAAGTGGATATGATCGTGATCTGCCATGTGGAAGCAAAATTTTTAGTTTGCCTGTGGTTTGTGAGGATGAAAGTGGTAGTTTCAGCTTTCCTCTGCTAAATGGAGATGAAAACTACTTGTTTGATAAAGGTAAAAGTTGATCAAAAGTTTTGGGGCCTTGAGCCTTCTATAAATCTTGTAAATTCTGTAAATATTTTCCTTCCTTGTTGTGTTTCTCCGTTTCCTGCTTTCCTTGTTCGATTGCCAGTTTTTGAGTTCCCTATTTTTGTCCAATGGGTGGTCTTCTCTCCCATAAATCTTGAATTCTCACATGAGAACAAGTTACCCATCATCCCCAACTAGAGCCACTGTTAGTCCATTTTCCAGTCAATGCAAAAATCCAATGAAAATGGCCTTTTCCCTGCAAATTTAGTAATGTTGTCCTACAGTGCCTGCAATCATAGTTTTGTTTTGCAAAGAAAATATATGAGGTTTTATGGTGTGTGCTCTTGGCCCCATGCTCTTTAATGTATCACCTTGCTCCAGTCCAGATCGCATAAGCTAATTCGTAAAAACCAGGGAGTTATTAATGTTAAAAGGTCTGCAAGAAAATAATTTCAAAATATGCCTAAGTGTCGAAAACCCACAATGTTTCTAAAAACCCATGATGTTTTCGGTCTCCCTGCTACCTTTTTGTCTGCATGAAAACCCTATGTGTTTTTGATCTTTCACCGAAAACCCTGTGTGTTTTCTATCTTTCACCCAAAACCCTATGTGTTTTCGACCTTGTGCTTCTTCCCTTTTGTCAACACTCCTTGTTCGCCAGTCTTAAGTGCGCAAGTGTGATCGATGGTGGGCCTAGGTTTTCAAAGTTTTTAAAATGATTAGTTGTCGCATGATCGCATGTCAGAAATTTCTGACATGCGACCATGTGACAAGGTTCCTTCCTTGCACGTGGGGCCCATTGGCGAAAAGGCAGTGGTCCCGCTGGTGGTTATGTGGCGGCCTATGGTTGGCTGTCGCATGATTGCATGTCAGAGATTTCTTACATGCGACCATGCGACCGACTGCCACCTGTCCCAGTGGGCCCAGTCCCCATTTTCCTTCATTTACCCTTCGGTGGGTCCCCTGACATATTTGGTGAGGTCGCATCTTTTGGCCTTGTCGCATGATCGCAAGAGCCATTTTCACTGCTTGCGACCATGTGACAAGGTTGCTTCTTGTGATGGGGCCAGTTAGTGGGTGGTGATGTGGCAATTCATCAGTGGGCCCAAATGATTCTGAGAGGATGACAGCGTGACAGATCCAGTGGTTGGCGAATGATTTATGAGAGGTGTTAGACCCATGCGATCATGCACCCACTATTTGATTTTGAGCTTGTGGCGAGTGGGTCCCATATCAGTGTGATTGGGTGGTATTTAGCGAACAGTGTTGTGACATGTGGCAAAAGGTGGGCCCATTGTCTTGTGTTTCCAGTGGTGTGCATCTTTCATTGGTGGGGAGTGGTGACACAGCGGTGACAGGGCAGGTTAACAGTTGCAGTGTTGGTGGGTTGTCGCATGATCACATAGCCAGGAAATGGGCTATGCGACCATGCGACTAACCTCTTTGTGGTAACTCTCAGCAGCGTTGTGGAGTTATGATGTGGTAAAGGGTTGCAATGCAGGAGAGTTGTCGCATGTTCACATAGCCTATCTCCTGGTTATGCGATCATGCGACAACTGCTATGAACATCACCATTGTGGAGTTAGGGGTGGTCCACGGTGCTAGTCTTGTTGAGGTGCTCAGTTTCTGTTGGTTGAGAGATTGATTTTATGGCCGAGGACTTTAGGAGGTCTGTGATCAGCATTGTGCGGCTAAGTGATTGCATTCGCATGATCACAAGGGTGAGTAGGGTGTCTTGCGATCATGCGACCAGGCATAAAATGTAAACCAAGATTCCTTTAAGGGCTACCCGATTTGTCGGGAAAGATGGATCATCAACGACCATGTTTTAAAATGAATTGGGCGCCGAAGACTTGACCGTTGGAATTCAAATTCAAACTTGCAGAGAATTTTTGAGATAGGAAGTACTGAAATTCAATGCTTTACGGCTAGATTTGATTTGGTTTGGTTGCGGTAGGTGTTGTAGTTTGGTCTGAGGCTCCTATGGGTTGATTGTTGTATTGTTTTGTACCTAATGTAGTATGTTTTTGAGCTCGAGAAGCTTTTTGTAGGTGGTGATTTGCACTGGTTTTCATGGCTATCCCTGGTTTTCTATACTGAATCTTATAGATTTTCATGATTGAAGATCTGTCTGAGATCTCTTTCTCTGGGTGGCTTCTTCTTCTTCCCCTGTGGATTAGATTTTGATGTAAATGTGATTGGTTGGGTAGTTGAAGCCCTGACCCTAAGTCATTTGTAGCTTGTTGCATTCTCTTTGAGGATTCCAAGATGACTGGGGGGTATAAGTAGTTTGTTTTTCATCTGTGTGGTGGTTCCAAGATTTCTTTTGGTCCCAGGTTGTTGATCTATAAACATTTGAAGAAGGAGAAACTAGATTTTGGGTCTGCATCCTATCTTAGTATTGCTTTGATTGTATATTGATTCTAAGTATGTTAATTAAAATGTTATTGGGTTCCAATCCTACATTTGTGTATGTCTCCTTGTCTTGGTTCTAAGCTCATATATATTAATTTCACAAAGTGGGTTAGCATATGGTGAACAAAGAGCATTTTGAAGTCATCTCTGAGTTCCTAACAAAGTTAGGATTAAAGTCTTTTGGGTGAGTTCAGTGAGTTCATAACCAGATAAGAATCCGATGTCATTGTGTTTGAGGGAGAAGGGTAATAGGCAAAGCACTTATCCTGAACCCAAGAGTGTTTGATTTATGATTTTTAGTTGATATATGCAATTGGGTGACTCTCTGCCCTAGGTTAAGGCACTAGTCTATTCTCTGGAAGCTTTTCATGGTCTTCAACCTCACACACACATAGACAAATTAAATGATTATACCGTCAGTTTGTTTTTAAAAGACCTATTTGAATATCTATTTGGTGACTCCTTTAGAGAAGTGAGTCAAGGGTACACCCACCCAAGCTTAAGGCTTAAAGTGAAGGAGGATCTCTTTTGATCCTTGTTAATTGGCCCTCTTTCTTGTAGACTTTGGAGTGGTGATAGAGTCAAGGTTATTTTAAAAGTTATCCATCAAAGTATAAATCTACAAGTGAAGATCAAAGGGAAGAACCAATAGTTGGTAATCCTCACCAAAATTTAGTTGGCACCTTGTTGGCCCTGTTAATTTCTATGAACTCGCTAGTTCATAGTGGTTGCTATTGTAAAATGTTTTAGGATGCCTTTTAAAACTTGTTAGTTCATTCAAGGTTGTGGTCTCTTTTTTTGACTAAAGTTGTTTTAGCTCAAGGGAGTCCTACAAGTAATAGGTTGTGAGGAGCCTCTCAAAACCTATTTTTAGTTTTTAGATTCATGAGTTGTATGGTTTATAGTGTTGGTGTTTTTGTTTGGTTGATGGTTGTGGTTCTTTCTCAAACCCCTATGTTCTACACATGTAATTTTTAATAGGGTTGAGACTCTTTTTCTTGTCAGTTAGTTACTCTGGTCAAAATCTTTTTTAGTAAGGGTCTTCCCTTCTTTGATTTTTCATGGTTTCACAGCTTGTGAGCTCCTCCCCTTCTTTTGTGTCTTTTACTATTTTTCAAGTTAGGGCCCTTTCCCAATTGACTTAATCAAAACATTCTTTTATAATATAATAATTAATTTTAAATTAATCAGAACTACAAAATTTTAAATTAACTTATAATTATGTATATTTTTAAATCCAGATTAATTTATAGTTATATTAGACATTCTATCAAGGTTATTTTCCTTCAAAATTATATAATTTTTTACTTGCACGTCGCAATAATGTATGCTTGTTGAGAATTTATGATTATTTTTTAAAATGGGCTTGTTTAACTAAACAACAAATTACTTTCTCCCAAAATTTTAACAGAAATGTCTACCTTTATCGTTATATAATCATTTAGTAGTCTCTACTACTTTATTTTAAAAAAGAAAAACATTATATAGAATATAAAATTAAAACGAGAATCTCTTTTTGTTAATACAAAAACAAGAAAAAGGTGTAAGAAAACAATTAACAAAAGTATTGAAATATGATTCCCTTCAAAGCAGATAATTTCTTCAACGATCTGTAAAAAGCTCAGGACACAGAGAAGACATTATTAAAATTTCAACTTCCATTTTTAGGTTCCAATAATGAAATTTTGAAGTATTCATTTTCAATGGGGATTGATTTTAGAGCTTTCGTTGTTGTCTTCTTTTTGTTATTTAAGTCTCCCGAAATGAGTTGTTCATGATGGTAATTTTCCGATAGGCTTTCTCCCAGAGGAACTCTCACCGGATTTTTAAGACTGTCTGGTAGTCTTACGTCGGGAGAAGCTCCTAGCAGAATAGATTTACGGCACACAACTGCTGGAAAATAATGTGAACAGCTGGATAACAACAGCTTTGCGCAGAAGTAATTCTTCCACATGAAGGTTAAGGTGGCTCTACTACATGTCTTTCTTGTGCTACCACAATTTGCATGGTGTACTCTCTTAACACTTGAATGAGCTAACAAGAATCTTCAATTGAACACAGAGCATTATGCAGACTGCCATGTGAAGTTACAGAGAACTTTTGCAATCTACTTTTTTATTTGTTGTAGTCACAGAAACATATATAGTGGTGGTATCGATCGGGACATACTGCCACAAGGTGTCGCCAAAGGCCAGGCTTTAGCTTATTTGCTGAAGAAATTTAATGCAGAAGGTAAATAACCTTTGACTACGCTTTTGTGTGGTGATTCTAGCAATGATGCAAAAGGTATGTTTGTTCTCATCATTATGGAGTACAGTTTTTTTCCAATTTTCAAACTTCTTTTCTTCATTTTTCCTTTCTTATTTGAACTTATATCCAGGTCAGTAATGCACAAGAAGAATTATAACAATGGTATGCAGAAAATGCTAAGGACAATCCCAAAATTATCCATGCAAGTGAAAGATATGCTGCATGCATCATCCAAGCCATGCAATACTTTAATTTAAACCCCAATGTTTCTCCTCGAGATATAGTTGGCCACTCTCAAACACGGCCAAAATACTTTTCCCTTGGTCATGAGGTTGTTAAATTCCATCTATTGTGTGAGAAATGGCGCCGTCCAGAACTTGAAGATTCAAATGACATTTTTGATCAACTAAAATGTACACTTGTAAGTGTTAATGTAATAAAATATTTTTATTGGCAAAAAGCATATAGTTACACCCACCATATTGTAAATGCTAGATTAAGACCCGCTTGACCCAATTTTCAATTCAACTATTCATGGTTTTCAATTTGATCGGCAAATTTTGACTTGTAGCCCTTCTCAACGTTGAAACCAACCCCATGTCACACTAGCGGCATCTTTTTTCATTTGATCATCAAAATTTCTCTTATTTTTGCTTTAAGATCTTAAAGGAAAGCTCCTTCAAGATGACAAGTGGATATGAAAAAAGATTTGAAAAGGAAATAAATTAAAATATAATCAATCGGAAATCCTACATATTATTTCTATTTTGAGAGGAAACATGAGTCATTTTCTTTACATAATTTTAATACATTTGCAATGTTGCCTAGATTTATGCCCTCATAATTGAGAACTTCCTGGCCAGATCCAAATTGCAGCTTGGTGCATCGATGGGGGTTGAAGAAAACCTTTACATGGTTATGGAGACTAGAAAGGAAAGAATTTTCGAACTTGGATTGATAAGATTCGTCACATGAAACTTGCCTCAGATATTTGGCTTGTAAAGTTTCACAAATGGGAGTTCCTCTTCCTTAGTAAATCAAATGAAATGTCATTTTGAATTTTGCCACAGCTAGATTTTTTTTTTAACTCTATCTTTCTTTTGATGCTATAAGTTCGATAGCTCTTTGTGCTCCTATATCTTCTTTTAAGCTTTCATAAATCAATGACCATTGATAGGGAAATGAAACTGTTGTAAAATATTTTGTGTTCGTCTAATTTGTTCCTGTCCTTCCTTTTTATAATCTCATTTATATTGAAACTGCAAAAAAGGAACGGTGTTGGTGTCTAACATCAGCTTTGTTAAATGCAAAGGTAATGCTTGTATGCATATGTGGAAATATAGTGGATTAGAAAATTTAAGATTATGTTGATGGTGCTAATTTTTACTTGGCAGCCTGATGTTCCGAATGGATTGATGTGGCTTCTCATTCATGAGACATGGCTTAGTGAATGTGGAAGCAGTGCCAATTTGTGTTCTTCAATCTAAAGACGAATATATTACTAAAGTACTGGTTCTGAGATCATATATTAAAATGAAGTAGATGCCAGATGTTGTTGTTTCTTGCAGATTTAGTTCTAACATATTTGTTTAGAATGATAGTGTCAGTCTTTGAGGCTTCCTTAGCATTCTCCTATTGATGTTGTTTAAAAGTTTCCTTTAAAATAAAGACAAAGGATTTTTGGAGCTTAGTGAGCACTAAACTATAAGAAATGGAAAATAATTATTGATTTTAATAATAATTCTTTCGATTCCATCTCTTTCAAAACCTTTTTGCAATGCAAAATAAAAGGTATTTATTTAAACTAACATGTTAAACTATTTAACTTGTAGAACAATTGGTTGTTGGCTGGTATCAACATTCTATGAGTATCTAATCCACATTCTTGCAGTATGTTCTTTAGCAAATGCTCACAGTATGCCTGTGCATCAAAATTGCTAGACTACTTTACTTGCCTTAATATCATGAGTGGAATTGTCTTCAAATTTTTTATATATACATTTACAAGTTTCATCATCTTGAAGTAAGTGATGAAAACCAAGTCACTACTTGGCCTTCACTAATTAGCATCATTCTTTCTAAGGGTTGAAGAAAAAGACAAGTGAGGGCTTTCTTCTAGAACTATCCTGAGGAGAGGGAATTGCCTTCAAAAACTCATGAAATTTATGTGTTAGTGGAAAAGTTGATAAATATTTTGATAATTTGTTTTCTCTTATCGATGATAAAGAGTGATCTATTGCTACTTATAACTTGAAGTTCTAAAAAAAGCTCATCAACAAATAAACAATACTAACAGATCTTTTAATTAAAGACCTACTTAGTATACATCAAAACAAAAAGTGTGTGCGCTATACAATTATCCGAAGTGTTTCCCTCCCTAACTGCACATAAAAGATGTTTGTTTATTAATATTTTGTTTAAGTTGCAACTTGCCCATGTATTTTACACACAAGGATTCAACATGTCTTTTATCATACAAAAGTAGCCATTTTTCATTCTCATAATTTGTATGCTTTATTCTAATGGGAAATGTATTAACAATGCTTTTGAAGGAAGTTAAATTCACTCAATCAAATTATATTTTAATGCAGTCAAGGTCAGAGGATCCAATTAACGATTGTCCAAACTTGCAGCCAAACCACAACATAGTAGAATTATGCAACAATAACACCATATCTAAAAGAAAATGATGTTTGTATTCATCAACAACTAATTACATGTAATGTACCTAGTTGTAAGGCCTTCCCAGTTATGACCAATTACAAAGCAAGAAACAATTCTACACGATCACACATGATCCAATACATCTCTCAGCTAGTTCATGTCTGTGACACAACAAGACACTGGTAGGCACTCCAAGAAAGATCTAAAATTGTGCACACAAGCCACCAAGCAATCTTCTTGTTCCTAAGCTCCCAAGATAGTAACTCTAGGACCTTCAATCTAGATCTAATCTAACTCTAGATCTCTCCTCTCATCCATGTGAAATAACTACCCAAACATCCCCTTAAATACAAATCTTCAGCCACAAGTTGGCTAGAAGAAACAATTAATCCCTAAGCCAAGTTGGCATCTAAAATAACAAATATTAAATGTAATACAAGTCATCTCCTAAACAACCTTACAATCATTTAATTTCAACATGTCGGCCTCTTGATCCACACACGAGAATGTAACATTAGCTACCAAATATAAATGCGCCAAGTTGGCCAAGCAAATCTTCAAAAACACTAGTTGGTAAGACTGATTACTGAGCAGTAGAGAAATAACAAAACACCAGTGAACCGACCATGCCAAACATCACCGAGCAACACAGTTATCACTGAGTGCCAGAAGTAACTGACACCTTCAATTACTGAGTGTTCTTCAGAGACTGAGCACCCCAATAAACACTGAAATTGAGAAACCAAACTCCAAGACTGAGTAAATACTTCACAAACCAAGATCACAACTACCAATCTAACTTTCAAAACAAACATATTTTTGGTTGATACATGATTACTAAGAATCCTAGGATGCTCCTGCATCAGATACCCCAAGTAAAGAATATTTTCTCATAAGGAAATCAGTAATGCCTTAAGGGAATCAGAATAGGTATGCCATATTTGTTCTTAACCCATATCTCCTCTTCTCCTTCATTTCAAGTTGTATTTACTTCATTCATTGCTCCCTGCACCAAGTTTTCCCTCTTCCCACTTTTCTTATCTTTCCTGTCTGTAACTGATAACAATTGACTTTGACCATCCCTTCTAGTACTGATCACATCATCACCTTGATAAATGCCATCCTCTCTGAACTCCTCAATCAACTTGATATCATCTACATCTCTCTACGTCATCAATGTCATTATCTGTTGTACTATTTCTATTAGAAAAACCATCTACCTCTTAATCTCAACAAACTCTTTAGATCTATCATTCTCATTTTCTTTCAAACTAGACTTTTTAGGAATAGGTTCATCAACCCTACGCTCCTAAGGTTTGTCACGGTCACACAAACAACATTTGAGAAATCCACATTCCTTAGTCCCTGTCTCCTATAAACGTACTAGCTTATGCCTAGATTCTTCATGCCTAACCACATAGGTGTTTTCACGACCATCAAAAAAAACATTTCTATCAAATTGCCAAGGTCTCCTGAGCAATAGGTGACAAGCATCCATAAGCAATACATCACACAATATCTCATCATGATAAGATCCAATCTGTAAATTAACCAAGCATTTTTCTTCAATCCTAACCTTAGACACATCTTATGTCCAACTAATATGATAAGGATAAGGGTGTTTCCTTCTTTCCAAATTCAACTTACTAGCCATTTCTTCTGAAACAAAGTTTTCAGAACTGCCAATCAACTATGACATTATATACCTTATCCTTGCACTTACATCTGGTTCTGAACAAATTTATTATTTGTACTTGTTCATGGACACATGTAGCTAACCTCCTAGTGATAAGAAACTCACCTTTTTCTATATCATTCACAATGTCCTCCTCGGTAGTCAGTGCAACTCTCCTTTTAGGGCATCGAAGAGTTCTATGATGTGCTTCACCACATTGATAACAAGTACCAGTGAATTCATTTTTCCACCTTCCCCTATGTCCAGTATTAAAATTCTTAGTGACTTGACCATTGCCAGATCCTACATCAATCTTCTTAGGATCTTCTTCCACATTACTTTCAACAACTATTTCACCAATCTTACCACCTTTATTCCTTTTTTTTTTGTCTTCCTTCAAACTTCTTATTCAACTTCTCTTCAATCTTTAATGCCATCTGATATGCATCACCTATTGTTGTCATCCAAATAGTAAGTAACTCTTCTTGAATACTAGGTCTCAAGCCATAAACATACCTAGCAACCTTCTCCTTATTAGCTTCAGAATGACCAGTCCTAATCATGATTCTGTAAAACTCCTCAATATACTCCTGCATTGATTTGTTAGTCTGATTCAAAGCTTGCATCTTCTTAAACATGTCTAACTCATAATCCACCAAAATGAATTGCTTCTTCAACTTGTCAACAATTCGGTTCCATCTAGTGATCTTTTCCTTTCCTCTCCTACTTCTTTCCAAATGAACTTCTCTCCACCAAATATTTGCATGACCCTTCAGTTTAGTCTTTCCAAATCTAACTCTATCAGGATCTCCTATTTCTTCATACTCAAAGTACTCATCTATCTCATTGGTCCAATCAATCAACTCTTTAGGCCTAAGGCTTCCAGAAAATGTGGAAACTTCAATCTTAGGTCTTTTCCCAATTTTAGACATAGCCTTCAGGATTCTATTTTCTTCTAGATCCCTAGCTTCTTCTACAGCTTCTTCAAAATGATCTTCTTCCTAAGATTCAT
The DNA here is from genome assembly GCA_027943335.1 of Chamaecyparis obtusa. Taxonomy (NCBI): domain Eukaryota; kingdom Viridiplantae; phylum Streptophyta; class Pinopsida; order Cupressales; family Cupressaceae; genus Chamaecyparis; species Chamaecyparis obtusa. Next base: position 82,573 of record BSBK01013393.1, read on the forward strand.
CATCACTATCTTCTTTCAAGGTAGTCTTCTTTCTCAATTCCTTTTAAAGATGTTGCACTTGTTTCTACGAAGCTCTAAAATCATCAAGACTGAATTTTTGAGCAACTTCTTCCTCTGAGATCTCACGAGCTCTCCTCAGAGGCATATTCAATCCAAGGTCCTAGTGAAAACTATCTCTCCTTCGCTGATCTTTCTACACTTTCAAGATCAATGCGCTCTGATACCACTTAATGTAGTCAAGGTTGGAGGATCCAATTAAGGACTATCCAAACCTGCAGCCAAACCACAACACAATGGAATTACATAACAATAACACCAAATCTGAAAGAAAATGATGTCTTTAATAATTAACAAAAGATTACATGTAATGTGTTGGGCTATAAGGCCTTCTTGATTATGACCAATTACAAAGCAAGAAATAGTTCTATAGGATCACGCAAGATCCAATACATCTCTCAGCTAGTCTAGGTCTGTGACACAATAGGACACTAGTAGGCACTCCAAGAAAGATCTAAACTTGTGCACACAAGGCACCAAGGAATCTTCTTGTTCCTAAGCTTTCAAGATACTCAATCTTCTACCTTCAATCTAAATCTAATCTAACTCTAGATCTATCCTCTCATCCATGCGAAACAACTACCTAGACATCCCCTTAAATACTAATCTTTAGCCACAAGTCAGCTAGAAGAAACAATTAATCCCTAAGCCAAGTTGGCACCTAAAATAACAAATATTAAATGTAATACAAGTCGGCTCCTAAGCAGCCTTACAATCATTTAATTTCAATATGTCGGCCTCTAGATCCACATAGGGGAATGTGAGATTAGCTGCCAAATATAAATGTACCAAGTTAGCCAAGCAAATCTTCAAGAACACCAGTCGGTAAGACCGATTACTGAGTAGTAGAGAAATAACTAAGTACCAGTGAACCGACAATGCCAAGCATCACCAAGCAATGTAGTTATCACCGAGCACCACGAGTAACTGACACCTTCAGTTATCGAGTGTTCTTCAGAGACTGAGCACCTTGGTAGACACTAAAACAGACCAACCAAACTCCAAGATGGAGAAAATACTTCACAAACCAAGATCACAACTACCAATCTGCCTTTCAAAAAAAACATATTTTTGGTTGATACAAGATTGCCAAGAATCCTAGGATGCTCCTGCATCATATTTGTTGTAACTTTTCAACCTACCAAATGTTATCTAACAAGTTTTTTAAGATTTTTAAATTATCCAAGAGATATCATCTTATGAATAATCATTGGTTACACTTGTCAAACATGTGTTTTTATTAATGAAATCAACATATTTCAATGAGCTAGTAGATAGAGAACCATGGTTGTCCTCAATCAAATTAGTTGTCAAGCTAGATATGTTATTTGGAAAGAGGGAAAAGATTGGTCTGGTAGCTCTAAATTTGGACTCAGCTCAGGTTATTTCCTTTGTGAAGGAATGTATAGGAAAGGAGTTATATGAATTGGTATCTAGGATTCAGTTTTCTTCACTTATGCTTTGGTCATTGTATGCATGGGTATTCACTTTTATATTTTCAACAAAAAGTTAAATTGTGATATTGCTATAAGGATTCAATTATGTAGTCAAACTCATTGAGCCATGTTTCATGAGTAGTTGTTCATACGAGCCCATCTCTCATGAGAATGAATGGAATAGTTGGCACTCATTGGATCTAGGTGATGTTCACAGAGGTGAAGCACCGAGACTTTGTGGGAGGTCACCCATCCTAGTACTACTACATCTCAAGTGCGCTTAACTGTGGAGTTTCCTCCATGGTTAAACCCACTCTTCTTGCAACACCATTTGCAAAACTTTCACCAAGTGTTGTGCCCTTTGAACCATTCATTAGAAATTCCCTTAAGCTCATCAATTGATAAGTAGGAGATATTTTCCACAAGAAGTCAAATTGTGATATTGCTATCAGGATTCAACTATGTAGTTTTTTTAGTCAACACTTAACCGTCATTGGATCTAGGTGATGTTCACAAAGGTGAAGCACTGAGATTAATCTTGATACTGATATCATAATTTTTCTTTTTCTTTTTCTTTTTTTAAATGCTATTTTCAATATGTTTTGAACTTTTGGACATATGTGTGTGACTTTAATAAACCATGGTGATCATGTTGAAAGATAATATTGCTACTTTGCCATCAAAAAAATTTCAACTTCATAATATTTTATTATGTTATAAACAATATTGCTTGATACTAAAAATTCAAACTATTGTTAATAATTTCGTTAAAAAAAATCATACTCAAAACATGGTGATTCAATTGTATTTTTTAATAGATCAGTAGGAAAATCGCCTAAATAAAATCACACTTCAAACCAAATTTTTGATATAAACAATAGTTATCATTAAAAATATTTTATTGTATTAAACATTAAAAATATATAAAACTATTGGCTTAACCCCTTGCACCCCTCAAAGGTGCAAGTGCTAGTTTTAATTTATCATAGCAGTAGCCTCTGAGAAACCACTTCTCACTAGTAAATTAGTGATGTGGAGTAAGGACAAAGAGGCTTGTAATATAATGGTGTTGAGGTTGTCTACAAGAAATACTCATACAATCAACAAGCTTGCAACTACATTTTAAAAGTGGGAAGAAAAGTTTATGCATGCATATTTCGTATTTTAGTCATGTTCCCTTTATAGATACATTCTTAGAACTTGCAAATGGCATGTACCAAGTTATCAAAATATTTTATTTTATTTAAAATGAAACTAAAAGCATTTAGACATTTAATTATTTTGGTTGTTAAAGAAGCAATTATTATTTTATGTATATTAATTATAAATTTAAATATATTTTACATTATATTTTACTATGTAATTATATAGTATTTTTTATTGCATGTTTTTTTGTATAAACATTATTTAAATTATATTATTCTAAATGTCAAGTAGAAGAACATGTGAAAGTAATGATTGTCCCTTAAAAATATTTGATTTAAAATAAGATTTGTTAGCTGTCTCAAACGAAAATAGTTCATCTACATTGTTCAACTTCATGACATATTTTTCATAAATTTTTTTGTAAGTTACAATTTTTCTCAAAGCATCGAAGAGACAGGTTATTGAATGGCCAAACAACCTATGTTTAATTAAAATTAATTTTTAAAGTGACAATGAACTCAATGTACATATTAAAATTATAGTCATTAGAAAGTTTAGTCGAAGTAGCATCGTCTGACATTTTTTTTTTTAGAATATCATCTTGTTTGGTGTTTGTTTTAGGCATTGAAAGACTTGTATTTTTTGCATCCTAATAAAAATTTCAAGTCTGGGGTCTTCGAGCGAAGACCCCCTTTGCATGAAGCCACCCTAGGAGCTTCATCCGAAGGGGTCTTCATACAAAGATCCCTTTGGAAAAGTCCAGCGGCAACAAGCCCTGCAAGACTTTTACCTGACCTGGTTCGAGTGAAGTAGGGTGGCTAGTTATGATATTTTTTTTGGTTTGGTATAAAAGAAAATGTTCTTTTTTTCATTTTCCACATAATTGCAATCAATGTAATTCGCATTTTTTATTATTTATCTAATTTTTTGAAAGGCTTTTTTTGGAGGATAATTGGTATTTTTATTTTTATAAAAGGTGTGCTTTTGTAGGAGAATTGCTATTGGTGTTTTTATCAAAGATGATATTTTTGAGGAGAAATTTTATTGGTGTTTTTATCAAAGACATTTTTATGGAAAGGAGAATTACTAGTAAGGTGATTTTTTCTAAGACATCAGGAGAATTACTATTGCCAAATTTTTAGAAGACATTTTTTTGACAAAAGCAATGGGGAACAAGAAGGGAAGAAAAGTAAATGTGCATTAAAAAGGTCACCTAGTACTGAACAAAGAAATCATGACGCGACATTGACATATTTATAAAACCAAAGAAGGTATGGACCTAGACCTCTAATTTTATGTGCTCAAATTTTATGGACCTATTCTCTATTTTTCTTTAATTTGATTCATTTTTGTGCATGTAGCTTGCAATCAACATAGTAAAGGTGAAGGAGAATCTCAATTAGGAGGTCAACCCAAGTTGAAGAAATGCAGATTGAAGAAGGGTTAGGATCATTCCCTACAGAAGCCCAAGAAATTGATGTTCGAGAAGGGTCAGAATCACATGCTCCTACTGGCATGGATGATCTTATAGATATAGCTCAAATTGTAAAGAAAAATATTAATTATAGAAACTTAGATCATTTACTTACAATGGATGAGGAGAAATTGAAATAATTTGCTAATGTTCAACCTTTAAGTCTTGCTAAGAAGAGGTTAATGAATAAGATAGCAGGAGAAATATTGGCTAAATTTGATGATTTTGAAACACTTGAACAATCCCAATTGCTTTCAGTTGTACTTATAAATAAAAAGTTGGAAGAGGCATTAAAATTATTGGGTATAGACTCAACATCAAAGAAGAGAAAAGTTGTTGACATGCAAAGTGATATGAGTGAAAAGCTTAGGAATTTTTTGTACCTGGTAGGGAAGTGATCTTGAACTAAAGATAAGACCATTACAAGAAGAGTTATGTTGACATCTATTGTAGGTAACGCTATGCCTTATAGCAAACATATATCTTTATTTTCATCTCATATTGGTTTTAGTATGAAAACTAATATCACGATAGGTTAAGAGGAGAATGATTTTGGATGATAACACCTTGGAAGGAAATTGGACAATCATGTGTAGCACTCCTCATTCTGATAGGATTGATAGTGAATCAAGAATTTGCTCACATTATTTTGGAATGATAATACTCATCCTTCATCAAACATAGAATTGCAGCTAATCAATATGAACATCATACAAAACATTGGTTGGAAATTGATACAACATGAAATGTATGTGTCATTTTGTTGTTCAAATCCTAATATAAATATTGGGAAAACATTGTTTGAAAGATTGAAGCCATATTATCTCAGTAAAAACAAAGTGTTTGAAACTTGTTATTTTCGTTATCATATTGAATTTGATCTCCACTATTAGGTTTTTGAAAGTTTGTAGAAGACACCTATGATTTTGAATATGCTCCTCCTACTTGATGAAGTGAGTTCATCTCATCCATTTTATGTGACAAAAGAGATGATATAGTTGGTCAAATAAATTGCATAAAAGGGATATGTGAAACATGTGCTCATTGGCTCATTTTCCTTTGAAAAATAAAAATATTGATGTAACCAAAATTTGGTAAATTGCAAGAGTTACATATATGTAAAGAATGAAACAAAATTTGGGAAAGAATAAAAAAGATTCTAGAATATGTTGAAGAGGAACTAAATGTTGGAGCATTTATGGAAAAATTAAAAAAATTGATTGAACCCTACATTCATCATGTTTAATTTTCAAACTAGTGCAAGCACAACAAATCCAAACACTAAGAGACAATTTCCCACTTGGAAGCATTCTATCAGTTGTTGATTCTGCAGAAAAGTATTCCTTTGTTCATCAAAAGGTGGTTCAGTCCAAATACTATTTTTTAGAGAAGATTAATATTATCGTACATGTGTGTTATCCACATGTGCAGGTAGATTTGGATGGTATTCAAAGCACATTTGAAGCATGGATCGTCAAGAAGGAATATCATTTTTATATAAGTGATGATAAAGCACATGATATTCATTATGTAGAACACTGGTTCAAGATGCTTTTTGCAAATTTGAAAGAAAGACACATAAAAACTAATAAACATAATGTTTGGTCATATGGATGTGTTGCACAAATTTAATTCATCCAAACCATTTTATGCACTATGTAGATATCATAGTAATGAAAACAAACCAAATGTCTAGATTTTCTTTGAGAGTGGACATGGGAAAGGTGAACATGGTGGTGTTGGATCTTGCATCAAATGTGCTCTATGAGAGAGAGAGAGAGAGAGAGAGAGTCCTTGTTTCTACCTCCCTTGGTATCTCAATATCTATCTCAATCACACTTACAAACTATTTCTCCCTCCTTACCTCATAACTTATTATTTTTATCTTTCCCCCTTCATCTGTATCTCTCACTTATTCACTTGATCTCTACCTCTATCTCTTGTTCTTCTTAGAAGTAGGAACTAGTCCAGTAGCGAAATTGGCATCCATAAATGTGCAAGTTTCTTGTTTCTTATTTATTTTATAAATAGAAAATAAATGAAGGAATCTTTCACATGGAAGAGAAGATGACCAAACCCACCAAGAATAAACAAACTCTATTTTTGTTTTATATTTTCTATGCCTATATTTCCTTATAAATTTCTCACAATATTTTAATTGCTAGAAGAATAAAAATAAATGACACAATTCACTTTATTATGACTATCACTTGTGAAGTCCATGTGTATTTTTTATAAAAATATCTTTGCAATCTTTTGTACCTTATTGGAGGCAACAAAATGTGATTTTCAAGAAGATGATGCTCATAAAATTCAAGAAATCACCTATAATAGAGATCACATGCATAGCTCAATGTCTACATCAGCAATTTACTTGAGGAATAATAGATCACAAAGAGCTCACATACCTTTTCTCATGAAAGTGATGTATTATATATATAAAATAATATTATAATCCTCCTCTCTTAGTCCATTCATATACTACATATTATAACAAATCTATCTCTTATGTTATAGGAAAGCTTGTATAGAAACTCCCCAACATCTAAATTAAGACAAATTAACAATTTGTATCTTAAAGACTAGTTATCGAAATAAGAATTGTGTAAGAATCCTAAAAAACATCTCTAGATAAACTAGCACAACACATTAAAATACCCATGTAACCAAAATAATAAAATAATAGATAAGTCATTGTGTGAAAATTAAGATAAGGAATCGCATAGCCCCATCATTCTTGATAATTGAATTATTAATAAATTTTTGGAATTTCTCATTGAACATGGAAATCCAACCCGATGTTTCATTCATCTCTCTTCAATTAATAGGAAATTATTACATAATTGACATCTATCTGATATATAAGTCTCTTGGAAGCTATTTAACTTTTTAAGTTATGAGGTGAAGATGATTAACTATGTTTCTTTCTGACATATAATACTCACTCCTATAAAACCAATTTCTAATTTCTAATAATAAATAGAATAGCCACATTATTCATGATTGATTCAAACACAATTCATCTCTAATTTAAAATATTTCCATAGACACCCTTTGTGCACCACCAATTCTATAATTTTCTAGAACTTTTACATGGGCCAACTATACATAAAAAATTAAATTAAACAATTATCCATAAATTGACCATTACTAAACAATCTCTTTCCTAGCTTCAATAAAAAATCTCTTTCCCACAATAGTGTGTCCCAATTTTTGGCCAACTTTGACATTGAGATCAACATTCTGAAAAAAACTTCACTTTCAAACACCTATTGTCACAAAATTATTAGGAATTTGAAGATGATGTAAACTAGAGTCTTTAGAATTTTATTTCTTGTTTCTAAATATATATTTTTTTTAAAAACTAAAATTGATTTGAATTCAATTTTCTTTCTCCTTTGAAAAGTGGTTTGTGTGAAAAATCAACGTAACGTTTTTAAGGAGTGACTATCACTTGGATTACCATAACTTTTTTTTCAAAAATGATAACAATATAATTCTTTTGAGGTTATATTTTTAACTTCAATATCTAATGGATGGAATTCATATCATTCATTTTTGTTCAATATTTCATACTTTATTAATTTCTAAAGTGAGGGTAACTATAATTTAGACATAGCTTCTTTTGGATCACTCTAACTTTATCTATATATATATCAAAATTCATTTTTTCTTTTTTGATAGAAAGGTAACACAAATATGCTTTTCCTACATATTTTTCATAATTTTTTTTGTAAATTATTATTTTTCTTCAAGTGTCAAAGAGACAGGTTGTTGAATGGCCAAACAACCTATCTTCAATTAAAATTAATTTTTAAAGTGACAATGAACTCAATATACATATTAAAATTATAGCCATTAGAAAGCTTAGTGGAAGTAGCATCATCTAAATTTTTTTTTAGAATATCATCTTGTTTGGTATTTTTTTTTAGGACTTGAAAGTCTTTTTTTTTTGCATCGTGATAAAAATTTCAATTTTGGGGTCTTCGAGCAAAGACCCACTTCACACAAAGCCACTCTAGGGGCTTTGTCCAAAGGGCTCTTCATACGAAGACCCCTTTAGAAAAGTCCAACAGGAACAAGCCCTATCGGACTTTTACCAGACCTAGTTCAAGTGAAGTAAGCCGGCTAGTTATGATATTTTTTATGGTATGGTATAAAAGAAAATGTTCTTTTCTTCATTTTTCACATAATTGCAATCAATTTAATTCACATTTTTAATTATTTCTCTAATTTTTTGAAAGGATTTTTTTTGGAGGAGAATTGTTATTTTTATTTTTTTCAAAGGCATTTCTTGGAGGAGAATTTCTATTGGTGTTTTTATCAAAGATGATATTTTGGAGGAGAAATGTTATTGGTGTTTTTATCAAAGACAATTTTTTGGAGAGGACAATTACTAGTAAGGTGATTTTTTCTAAGACATTTTTTTTGAAGAGGAGAATTACTATTCCCAAATTTTTATAAGACATTTTTTTGGAGAGAATAAATAGGGAATAAGAAGGGAAGAAAAAGTAAATCTACAAGAAAAAGGTCACCTAGTATAGAACAAAGAAACTGTGATGCTGCATTGAAATATTATTATAATACCAAAGAAGGTGTGAACCTAGACCTCTAATTTTACGTGTCTGAATTTTATTAAGCTATTCTCTAATTTGATTTATTTTTGTGCATGTATCTCACAATCAACATAGTCAAGGTGAAGGAGAAGCTCAATTAGGAGGTCAAGGTAAGTTGAAGAAATGCACATTGAAGAAGGGTTAGGATCAGTCCTTACAAAAGCTCAAGAAATTGATGTTGGAGAAGGGTCAAGATCATGTACTCCTACTGGAATGGATGAACTTATAGATATAGCTCAAAATGTAAAGATAAATATTAATTATAGAAACATAGATCATTTACTTACAATGGATGAGGAGAAATTGAAATCATTTGCTAATGTTTAACCTTTAAGTCTTTCTCAGAAGAGGTCAATGAGTAAGATATGGGGTCAACAAGAAAACAATCAATATTAATTGAATTCCATATTGAAATATAAAGATTTGTATGTCCCACTTGGTTAAGAGATTTATCTGTAGTAATGGTTAAACGGTTACAATAATGATCTAATTCAAATACAAATTGATTTGGAGAATTTCAGATCTATGCTAAGCTCAAAAAATACCTTTGATCAATAACCAATTTAATATCTCTATTTTCTCCAGCTCTATTTGACTGGGTAATTGCTTTCTTTGTCACTCAGTGTTGTTTGCAGATTTTCTTGGTTCTATCTTCAACCATTTTAATCAATGTTACATGAAATCAATCTTTTCACGTGAATTCTCCTGTAACATTCAGACTTCAATAATGAATCTCATGTGCCTTTATATATACATAATAAACTATTTTATTTTCATCCATATATTTTGCCTCTTAATCTTCACTATAGATTTTTCCACTTTAACCTTCCTCAACATTTGTGTCAATACACGTTTCATTTTCCTTCATTCGATCATCTTTGAATTTTATCATATAAAAAATATTATCATTTACCTTGGAATCATAAACAATTGTCTAGATCATCATTTTTAGCTGGCAGTCATAAATTCAATTTATATCTTTCACTTGGTCAATATTGTAATGCGTCGGTGATAACTAGCTCAGTTAATACTATACTTGATATACACTACACTTTCTCGGTGTTTACAAAATTCTTCATTTACCGACCACATAAACTTGTTTAGACTTGATCTCCAATACATAATAGATTTGTGTAATACAATCAAATAACTAACATAATTCCATAGACTCTTCAATATGTTATCCAATGCATACTATATCCATATCATTCTTATTCATCTCATCTTTATGTAGATATCTCATTCCTTTACCATTTTCCCTTCTTAAGATGTTTGTAACCATCATGATAAGTATAGTTAAAACTAGTTGACATCAATGATGAAAAATTAACTGATTAATTATCTTACATGCACTTTTGTAGCTAAATGATCATCAAACACTTTTCTTTCAAATATCCATTCCATTGTCAAACTTTCCTCAATCTATTCAATCAGTTGTAAGTTATCAATCTCTCTCTTTGGCATTGATGGCAACACAATATGAAATACTCCATAGAATACCAAACATTTTTTCTACAACTCTGTAAGAAATGCTATATCTAAGTAAGCTCTCCCTAGCTTGTACATTTAATAGTTTTAAACACTACACAACATTAATACTCTCCATGAAGATTTGATCTTTTCTCCATGTAAGTATTTTCTTCTCTCCCTTATAATATTTTATTGATTCTTCTCTCCCTTTGACAACAATGTCAAAAGAAAATAAATAGCTCTTTAGTAGCCAAAATATTATCTCTAGTGTTTAATTTAGATTAAGTACCTTTCATGTACCGATAGGGAATGTCAATTTGTCTTTCATCTTTCATCTTTCACAACCTTAGGAAACCTAAAGTGTGAACATCATTCATCAAAATTATTTGATATTATGATAAAGTATAGGTTGATGCAACCTCCTAATCACCTTAGTGACTGATAAATAGGGGTTGGACCGCTAGTTTGGTCCTCAAGTACTCAAATGTATCCTTAGGTAAGGGTTTAGTAAATATATCAACATGTTGCTCTTGTGATTTCACATACTCCAATTTCACTTTCTTTTCTTGTACTTGTTCTCTCAAGTAGTGAAACTTTATGTTTCCTTACATATTTTGAAAATGGGTACTATATATTTCCTCTAGCATGAGTGATATCACCATCGGCTTTCATAGTTTCAGACATCAAAAGCCCGAGAGATAACCTCTTGATAGTGAGGCATAGGATTTCAATATTTTGGACTTTTGGAGGTCTAGGGATACAAAGAAGTCTGAAATTCCAAAAGTTTGAGAGGACTTAAAACCCTTTTTGATATGTGGAGGTTTCAAAGTTTTAGTTGTTCAGAGGTTTGGGGATCCAAAGAAGGCTAAAACTAAAAAACTAAAAAAATATGAGAAACTTTTTTGAAGAAGAGATTTTACTTGAAAGAAATTTAAAGGGGACAAAACTAGAAATCCAAAAGACCCAGAGGGGAAAAACAAGAGAAAAAAAAAAAGAAGGCCCCTTAGCTAAGGGGCCAAATAGGGGTGTGTGTTGTGGAACCACAACATGCATATTGTTATCATAAATATTAAGCTCAAAAGTACTAAGCTTTCCAATCCATCCATCAATAGTCACTTTATCAAATTTTCTCAGCTCATTAATTGCTAACAATAATGGCATAAGTAGGTAACAAGGGTCTTAGCATTTTACTTAACACAACTTCTTATTCCATGGTACCACTTGCACCTCTGAATGTAGCAACAACATCTTTGAGGATTGCACCATATTGAGTGATGTTCTCTCCTTCTACCATTTTCATGTCATCATATTTTCCTCTGAGATTGTCTTCACTTTCCTTCTGAAAATTATTTTCACCTCCATAGAATTTTTCAAGTTTCTTCCAAACCTCATAAGCTATGATAAGTCCTTTTACATACATATATTCAACATCAGAAATGGTGCTTACTATGGCTTCTCTTTTCGTTGATCTATGGACTGAGTGATGAACAGAGAATAGATCAAGTGCTAGAAATATTTGTTAGAGGATACCATCTAGAGAATCAAATCATTAGAGATAAGCAAGTTGGCATGATGACCCTAAGTAAGTTAAGACATAACGCATGCTTAGTTTGTGAGTTTGAACCTAAGAATGTTAGGGATGCACTTGAAAAAGAGGAATGGATCAATGCTATGAATGAGGAAATTGAACAGATTGAGAAAAATAAGACATGGACATTAGTACCTAGACCAAAAGATAAAAATGTTATTGGTAATAAGTAGATTTTTAGGTGTAAATTGAATAAAAATGGTGAGGTCACTAGGAATAAGGAAAGACTTGTATGCAAGGGATATGCACAAGAAGAAGGCATTTATTATGGTAAAACCTTTGCACCTATTGCTAGACTTGAAGGAGTCTATATACTACTTGTATATTATGCACATAATGGATTCAAAGTATATCAAATGGATGTGAAATCAAATTTTCTAAATAGAATTCTTGAGGAGGAAGTCTACATAGAAAAACCAAAAGGATTTGTTGATCCAAATCAAAAAGACATGGTATGTAGTCTGCAAAAATATTTGTATGGACTAAAACAAGCATGAGGGTATGGTATGAAAGACTACATGCTTATCTTATCAATATTGGCTTTGTAAGAACTAGTGAAAACCGTAATTTGTACATAAAAGAAAAATCTAATGATAATATTTTGATTGCTGAAATATTTGTTGATGATATAATTTTTGGTGGACATGATTTGATTTGAAAATATTTTGCTAATGAAATGAGAAAGGAATTTGAAATGTCAATGTTTGGAAGGATTAAATTATTTCTAGGCTTATAGATTATACAATAGAATGATGAGATTTTCATCACTCAATCAAAATACATTAAAGAAGTGTTAAAAGCTTTTGGCATAGAAGATGCAAAACCAATAGGAACACTAATGGTAAGTAGATGTATGTTGACAAAGGATAATGAATCTACAGAGGTAAATCAGACATTGTACCAATCTATGATTGGAAAACTGATGTATGTGGTACACAGTAGGCCTAATATTGCACATGCAGTTGAGATTGTGGCAAGATTCTCTGCCAATCCTAAAGATTCACACATGGTTGTAGTAAAGAGGATTTTGAGATACTTAAAGAAGACTGAAGACTATGGTTTATGGTACTCTAAGGAAGGAAAAATTGAACTTCGAGTTTACATTGATGCAGATTGGGCTAGAAACATAGATGACCGGAAGAGCACAACTAGTGGAGCATTCTTTTTAGAGGAAATACTTGTGACTTGGATAAGAAAGATACAAGCATGCATTTCTTAGTCTACTTCTGAAGAAGGGTATGTTACTGCTGCTGCAAATTGTTCAAATATTTCTTGGATCAAATAATTGTTAGAAGGAATGAATAAGGTGATCACTAAACCGGTGATTATATATTGTGACAACACTAGTGCTATAAATATTTCCAAAAAACCTGTGATGCATTAAAAAAAAGTATATATCTATTAAGGATCACTACTTAAGGAAACAAGTTCAAGAGAAGTAGGTGATACTAGAATTTGTAACATCTAAAGAACAACTTACTGATATCTTTACAAAACCCTTACTGAAGGACACATTTGAATATTTAAGAACTAGACTTGGGGCCCATCCCTTGTCTATTGGTCATTGAGGTGATTAGGAGGTTGCGTCAACCTATACTTATCAGAAGATCATTCATGTTGATGCACATAACTCACACTTTAGTTTTTCTAAGATTGTGAAACATTGTAGAAGTTGGAACCAAAAAAAATTTATCAGTACACTGAAGCTACCTGATATGAACTAAACAACAAAGAATTAATTATCTACTAAATGGTTGTTTGTATCTTTTTTTTGACATTATTGTCAAAGGGAGAGAAAATGAAGATGAAAAATTAGAGAGAAGATCGGAGAGAGACTGTATTTGAAAAATTAGTTAGTGAGGATACAAACAAGGAGAGAGATTGCACAAAGGGAGAGAGACTTCATATTGGAATATCTATTGCTAAGAACAACAATCTAAGAACTAAAAAGATCAAATCCATAGGGAAAGTCTTTGTGTAATGCTATTTTGTTTTGTAGTTATTAAACATATTAAATACCAAGCTAAGAAGAACTTACTGAGCTAAAACATTTAATTACATAGTTATAGAATACATGTTTGGTATGTGTATGGCATATTTTCATATTTATTGTGTTGCCATCAATGCCAAAGGGGGAGATTAATGAACTACAACTGATTGAATATCTGATGAACTGAACAAATAGTGGTTAGAGATCACTGAGCTACTAAAATGATATATAAGATGATTAAATAAATCAATATGTTGTCATTGATGTCAACTAATTTTGATAGTACTTATCATGATAGTTACAAACATATGAATATCTATTAAAGGAAGAAAATATGAAGAAATGAGATATCTACATGAAGAAAAGATGGATATGAGAGAGAAAAGGTAAATATTGGATAACTTATTGATGAGACTATGGCTTTATATTGTTGATTTGAGCATATTACATTAATTTATTTTGAAGAAGATATTTGAATTTGAACAATTCAATGTGGTCAGTAATTGAAGATTTATGTATACACTGAGCTAGTGTAGTGTATGCCCAATGAAAGTTATAACCGAGATAGTTATCACTGATGTATTTCTATATTAACTGAGTATGGATAAAAACATTAAATGTTAAGAATGATCGACTGAAATTGATGAGATGGATATTGCTATGATTTCGAGGTAAAGGATGAATTTAGTTATGAGATCCACGCCTGACAAAATTTAGAGATGATCTAAGGAATAAGATTGAAATGTGTTATGGACACATCTACCGAGGAAGATTTAAGCAACAAAATGGATGCAGGAGATTAAGAGGAAAAATCTAATAGCCCCTAGGAGGTATAAGGATGACCTAAGGTTTAAGGAGATTCTCAGTCATTAATAGCTGATATTAATAATGAAACCAATGTCAAGTGTATGTTCATAAATATTTCCACAGGTGTAGCACAAATCAAAAACCCATCAAGAAAGAACTAACTAAGGATAGGCTTGTATCAAAACTGCTGCCCATAATTTTATCCCAAAGTAATACAAATGGTAAGTAATCTAGAGGTGATCTGACAAACTGCTTGGATCAGTCCTTAGACAAAGATTATGATACTTTCAATCTATAGGGTAGTTTCTAACTTAAGGTTTTAGTAAACTCCATTCATGACTATCCCATGTAGTTTCACAAGAGAAATTAAGACCTTTCATGTCTACAAGCATCCAAAAAGCATAGTCTCATAATAAAGATTTAGACCTCTCAGCCCTATACAAGATGAACATACTCCTATTTTAGTAAAAAATATTAAGACCTTTGATAGCCCCACAAGTTCCTAATCAAGTGTAGTCTTACTTAGCAAGATTTAGGCAACTAGGCCCTACACATGAAGAAACATTAGGAATAGAAAATAGCCAAGCCTCCCCTCTCTTTGGATTGAAAGAATCTTTTGATTATAGTGGGATAGAGTAGAAAGGTTTTCTTATTCCCCTCTTGAGTCATTCCTAAAAGATTTTTCTCTTGGCAGTCCTTATAAAGGTAAATGTAAGAAAGTAAAATGATAGCTAATGGAGGTCTAGATTTATGATTTTCCAAAAGGATAGGAGCATAGTCTCCTACTCCATAGTGTCTCCCAAGAACATCAAGCACATGTTCATTTATCAAAAGACAAATAATTAACCATCATAATTTCTAAAATTTTGATGTTATTAGTTTTAGCAATGCAATTTTTTTGCTAAGCAAATCCTACAAAACAATAAGTTAACACACAAAAATATAAAAATAAAAGAAATAACCCTAGAAAACCACTTGTTAGGATTTAGGAAATATTAAAGACTTGCAAGAAATCCTGATCATGCATTGAACTATGTGCAAATAAAGTGCAAGCTCATCACAATTTTTATTTTTTTACTATTGACCTAGTCAATAAGATCCAATTTGTTTTCTATAATTTCGGCTCCAAAAATAGAAATTCAAAGATAAGACAACTATTAAAAATATGAGAAATTTTGAAAAATCTAAAAATTTTAGAAATATCCCTTAATTTGTGCCCTAGAGACCCATTTTATCAAAATAGATCAATTTTCATAAATTAACTATTTGAACTATGTTATTGCATGTAAATTAAAACCATAAAGAAGTAACCCCCTATAGTGTAAGGAAACTCAGGTGCAGAAATAGCTTCCTACGCTAATCTCTAAAGGAGAGTATTGTGCAAATTCTTATAAATCCTTACAATTTCAGATTCGTTAACTACTTTAACAAAGATATTGCAACCACATACAATGCATACAGAAAAATAGAGAATGACACAATGATATACCCTGGGGAAAACCTTTTGGTAAAAAACCCCAGCACTCCAAAACCTGCACAATGTATTATCTTCAACACAAAGATTACAATACACTTGCAATGCAAGTTCTTTTAGGAAATGAGAGACAAAGCCAACAAGACTTAAATTTTGTTATATCTCTCCCATAGGAGCAGCATCATATATATAGACTCCTCTAGACCCAAAAATAGGCACAACCACCAAGACCCATGCACAAAGCCACATGTACACAGTTGTTACATGCAATCCCAAGAATAGGCGTCCATCCCTAGAATAGACTATGACAGCTTGTCATAGAATCTGCCAAAAATAACGGTCACAAGAGAAGTGTAAGGGAATCTGTCATACCAACCTATTTTTGGCATATTCTCTTACACACACCAACTACTTCTTCTTGGGCGCCCAAATAGGCCCAAGTCATAAGATGCTCTTACACCTATCATAGCACATTCCTTAAATAGTTCTTACGCGTCATAGGAATCCGTCATGACCATTTCAGTCATGATCTCCTTACACACAAGATGTCGACACATCAAGTGGAGTGACACATCAACATGCCAACTAGACATGCACACTCACACTTAATTACATTATTTGCAAAAAATACATTTACAAAATAAATAATAAGACTAGGAATTATCCAAGGTTGAGACACCTTATTCCTAACATATAGAATTTTTAGACCTTTTGAAAAACATGATTTTTTTTTAAATATGATGATTTGTGACTAGAAATCAATTTTCATGAGAAATCAATAAAAAATTATAAATCAAGAAAAAATGATCCAAAAATACTAATATTGGGACTTAGACACCTTTGATCCATTACCAACATGCAAAACAAATTTTAGATCATAACTTTGAGACATTTGTGAGATATGATCAAATCTTTCAAAAACCTATTATTTTTACCTTCAACTCAACTTGCACAAGAGTTAGCATTAAAAACCAAAATGAATATCCAAAAATTTATAGATTTTTCATGTGATAAGTGTTACCCAAATTTCCTTGTCCATGCAATTTAGCCAATTTCTATTCCAAGGTCTACATTTTTATCCTACCGAGCACCCCTGAAAATTTCATAAATTTGTGCCTTGCCTTCTAGCCTTAGCAATTATTTCTAACTCTCTGGTCTGCAGGTTCAAATTCAAAAAGTAGCCGTTATACCAAAAAAACCCTACAAACCCTAGGCTTCATTCTATCTGGTCGTTACCTTTTTCGGCCACTTAAGATCCTCAAATACCCATGTGCGGTTTAATTCTATTGGCTGGTCGTAGGTTCTCTAAGTCCTCTGGTGGTTACCTCTCCTATTCGATGATTCAATGAATGAGTTGTTCGCGTAATCTCTTAATCCCTGACAGTTAAGTCTCAACTTCTTGCGACCCAGCAAAGCAGTTAACTTTTACTCAGTCACATATTTGCTAAGAAGTCTGAAAGTCATTTTATGCGAGGGTCCCAGTTATAGAAGATCAACAGCTGGTGTATCTTCATGAAGAGGTTTTCTAACACATGCGATCTTAAGACAACCGTTGGATCTTTGATGTATGCAGCGCTTCATTTGTTTAGTGGGTCCACTACCACATTGTCCTGTGTGGAGGCTTCCTATTAGTTGGTTGGTGATGATTTGTAAAGCATGTTAGAGTGGGCCTGGCACACTGTGTCCCTTTTAGATCAACGGTTGGCGTATGATCTCATGGGTTGTGTCAGAGCCATGAGATTATGCATTGACCATCAATTTCACTTTATTGCCGAGCTCTATCAGGTGGGTCCTCATACTGATGATGTGCTCGTGTTTCATTGGCCAGCCAAAGGATGACAGTGCTTCAGTGCAATGGGTCCGTTGTCAGATATTACCGATGTGTAAGGCTCCTGATTGGTTGAAGGATGGTGATGTGGAAATTTGTCAGTGGGGTCAACTTCCTCAGGGAGTTAAGTTTTGAGCAAGATCGATGACTGTCATTATACCATTGAAGGAAGATGCATGGTATTTAAGCTAGCGATATAACGACAACCGTCCAATGACGATGAAGAAGGTTGTGGGTTCACATTTTCAGAGGGGCTGATGTGTAAATATTTTGATTGGTCCACATAGCGATGACTTGGATGTGTCAGTGGGGCCGTGTTAGAGTATCAGCAGAGATGTCAGAAGGATAAAGATCAATGGCCAGTGCATGTTCTAAAGGAATCTTTTGAAGCCATGAGATTATACGCCAACCGTCGATTTTGCCAAGTGTTCAGCTTCAGTCAAGGTGGGTCCATGCCAGGTCAGGGTGACATGTGGATTTGTGATTGGTCAATGTACATGACTTGTCAGTGGATCCAGTGCTATGTATTACTGATGTGCTCACATGTGATTGCTTGCTGAGAGATGATGAGGACTTGTAGGTGGACCCATGTGTCAGTAGGGTCCCAGTTCTAAAAGTATCAATGGCTGGTGCATGATTGGAAGGAATATTTGGGGGCTATGAGATCATGTAGCTACCATTCGATTGGAATCAAGAACTTGCAGTGGGTCCGTTGTTAGAACTTGTCGAGGTGTTTGTTGATGGGGTGGCTGGAATGAATAAAAGATTAACATGTGGCAAAATGGGCCCATGGTTAGTAAAGAGGCTCAACGATTCAGAAAAAAGCCTTGTTCATTGAATCACTTAACTAGACCAGGGTTAGAGCAAAGCTCTTCATGACTTAGAAAAAAGTCTTCACTCGTACAGTCACTAAATGAATTAAAAGAGGAAAGCTCAAGGTGGGTCCAAATATGACAGGGGTGCCAACATGCTCAATTCCTATTGGTCGCAATCTGGTGATGTGGACTCTGACTTTTCAAAAGGGTTTTGTGACTATTGAAAAAATGATCTGGGTCGATCATCTGCCAGGAAACAAAGGACATCAATGATTATGTTTTAAAATGACCAGCTAGCTATTATGATTCAAATTTAAATATCTCTACAGAGGGTTTCTTGCCAGTGTTTGATTTGCAGGCTACGAATTGATGGGGTACCTCAAGGAATTTATGTCACCAGGACATTTCTAGTTGAAGGAGATGATGAGAGGGATGGGCAAGCCATCTTCAGTCATTTCTTGTCCCTAAGAAGTACCAATTTGAGCATTCATGGCGAGACTTTGTGTAGAAAGGTTGATGGATTCAGGTTGCTTGTCTGCAGGAAATTTAGTATAGGGATGGGCACAAAAAATATTTGATCAGTCATGATGTTGTAGAGATGCATTTATGATCAAACTTGACAGGATTAGGGTTTGATTATTTTATGAAAATCTTTTGTAACCCTAGTTAGGTTTTGACTTCTGCCTGCGTGCAAAAATAGGAGATGCATATAATAATTTTTTAGAGCTTTAGGGCTCAGAGTTAGACAATTGTAAAAGAAATTCATTCTTTTTAAGAGTTATCTGTGGCATTTTCTCTGTCCTCTGGCTTCTACAGTTTTATTCTTTCATTGATAATTCAAACATTGCAGAGGTATTTTGTGACAATTCTTCATGTCCCTATGCTTCCTTGCCTAAATTATCTCTTATTGAATCAAAGTATATGTATGTTTTGAGTGATATCTCAAGGTTCTTGATCCCTCTCTTTCTGCAATTATTATGTGTTATTGTGGATGATTTGATGTGAATGCTTTTGTGGGTATACCTCAACCCCTTAACAATCTTGTCTCATTTCTATGCTAAGTTACAGAGGTGAATATTTGTTTGCAGGTTGTAGATTGTGTCTAAAGTTTTAGGAATACTATTGTTTGTGAAAGCTCTCTCTTTCCCTGAACAGTCTCTTTTCTATTGCAGACCCTTCTATGAAATATTTATACAGGCCTATTTAGTGAGTTGTGATCTCCTAAACCTGAGTTGTTCATTATTTTCATCCTCTATACTTAGATTCAAACCCTTCATTTTGGTGTATCACCTAGTAGGTAGTTTGTTGTCAAGTCATTTCGCTTTCAAGCATTCCTTCTATCCCTTTCCCTCAAGTTTTAATTTCATGTCTAGAAGCAAATTAAGGTGATTATCCAAGAGGAACCAGCCTAGAACCTGGAGGTCTCATATTGGTTAGCATAGGTCCCACAACCTGGGGATGATTCCCATGTTATACTAAGTTATCAAGACCAAGAGAGCTTGAAACAAGGGTGCAAAATTAGTGTATAATAATTCTGGCATGCCCGGTGGGACCACAAAAGAAGTCTATTTGTAGAAGCTATGCTATCTCTGATATGTTGATATCATCCTATAGACCTAGAAGAGGTCATTTTGCTGCATATCTAGTGACTCTGGAAAGTCTACTGGTTTCAAAGATCAAGTGCTAGTATGTTTCAAATCTTTCGTATTCAAATTCTAGCTAATTGCATGAGTAGACATGTCAAGTTATTATGGACAGTCAAGTTACCCACCATCCTATTATGAGAGTAATGCTTAGTGGACTAGTCATCATCCTTACCAAAGCCACCTAAAGCCTCCTTTTATCCCAAGCTTCCATACAATACAAGGCCATCATTATATCCAGCATGCCCCAAATGATTTTTCCCTTGTGTAAGATTATGAAAGGGCCCTCCGACAAGATGGATCATGGGCATAAAGGGCACAAAAAAAGATGCAAAGCCAGCTCCCCTATCATGCTTACCACCCACCCACCCCTTCTCAGCCTAATTGGCAATAGACTCTGAGCTCAGACTTCATGAAAGAGCAAGAGAAGACAAAGAATGTGTTTGCTTGATTTGATTAAGCAAGTGTCTGAGATCAGAGAGTAGTAGGAAATGGAGACTCAAAGTTATGAGCAAGGGTTCATTCCTTACCAAGCAGCAGAGACTCTTGTTGATGAGAAACAAATAAAAAAATTTCAAGAAGAGATCAGACACCGAGCTGACATTGAGACAGCAAGGTTGAGATCACAAATTTCTCAACAAGAGGCTCCTAAACCTAAAATTCCAAGTTGGAGGACCCATTTGCCTCAAGAGCCTAAACATGAGGAGCTTACAAAGCATTAATTTCCAAGCTTTAGGAGAACCCTTCAAGGATCTAAGCTTGTTTTGGAGTAGTTGCAACCTTATTGTGGTTTACAATAGCCTAGAGACTGTATTGAGACAGAGCCAGCTACAAGGAAACAATATCAAGATGATAGGGCTTTCAGTTTTCCAAGCTTCAAGATAGGCATGCCTTCTATGTTCCCCTCTGAGCCCCCTCAATTTCATATCCCAAGTTTTAAGGCAAAAAATTCCTTCCAAGAGCCTATACTTGAGATGCAGCCTACCACTCTGCAAGAGTAGCTTGTTCAAGAAAAAAATTTATCCCAAGAGGCCCCTTTGGTCTCTCAAGATGATGAAGTGTTGTGGATACCCCAATGGACTCTACCTCCTGGCTGTCAAATGCCAAGTCTTTGCAAAGATACTAGTCTAGTGTCTGAGCAAGGAACTATGGTAAATGAGCTTTCATTTAAAGAGGAGGAGAGAAAATGTAAGGTATCAGTGCAAAGTGATGACTGTGATGGAGTGAGCTAGCGGGGTGTGGAGATGGAGTTTGATGCTCAGCCTAAACTCTTGGTTGATTTGTTGAATGAGCTTCCCCTCTTTGTTGATGATGAAGAGGAAACCATGCCATTGCCTATGGGTGAAGGTCAATCAGAAAAAAAAGGTCCATCATCAATAGGAGGTTGAATCAGAGGGGGATGCTAGGCTTTTATTTGACAGGTTGCCTAGTTTTGTTGAGCAGGATGATAAAGTTATGGAGGAGCTTTTCCAAGAGAAGAACATAGACAAAAGCCTTGAAGAATGTGATTTTTCTGATATCATAGAGGTCTTTTGTAACAAATTGAATGATGAATCCCTATTCCTTGGAGTGGAGGTTCAAGGTTGTATGCTTATAGAAAGAGGCCTAGTTTTGGATTGCTCTCCTTTTGAGAGGCTACTGCATGAACAAGGGTTGGAGCCAGCTCTAGATCTTTAGGATATTGACAACTTTGATGAGCTCTTGGCTTGTTTAAAAGTAGAGGATGAGTTGACATGGCTATCCATGATGGAGGGAAGCCATGAAGATAAAGAAGAAGCCATCAAAGAAGGTTCTGCCTTCAGACTTTCAAGACGCTGCCCCATCAGATACTGGGCCTAGAAGGAGTTTACCGAGGCCCCTCCATATGATCAATTTGAGGTGGGTAAACTCGATCATATTTTTGTAGAGGTAGTTAATAATTATTTGACAAATTTTTGTGTGCCTCATATCTTTGTAGCTATCCTCATGTGTCCAATGCAAAATATCCTAATGAGGAAAGGTAGCTATTTTTCACAACCAGTGAATGGTTTTGTTTGACCAGGTTTCTATAACTAGTTAGTTTAGGATAGGTTAGGTTTTCTTACTTTCTATCCCTATTTTCTAGCCTAATTCCCTATTTTCCAAGAAGTGTTTCTGAGATGACCCCATGCCCAATGGATTGTTAAGGCCACTGATCAATGTCTAGCAGGCTGACATCCAACAGAAATCACCAAAATGTTACCCAACTTTCCCTGTCCATGCAATTTGGCCAATTTCTATTCTAAGGTCTGCATTTTTATCCTATCGAGCACCCCTAAAAATTTCATAAATTTGTGCCTTGCCTTCTGGCCTCTGCAATTATTTCTAACTCTCTAGTCTGCAGGTTCAAATTCAAAAAGTAGCCATTATACCCAAAAAACCTTGGAAACCGTAGCCTTCATTCTATTTGGTCATTACCTTTTTCGGCCACTTAAGATCCTCAAATACCCATGTGCACTTTAATTCTATTGGCTGGTCACAGGTTCTCTAAGTTCTCCAACAGTTACCTTTCCTATTCGACAATTTGGTGAATGAGTTGTTTGTGTAATCTCTTAATCCCCAGTGGTTAAGTCTCAACTTCTTGCGACCCAGTCAAGTGGTTAACTTTTCCTCAGTCGTGTATTCACTAAGAAGTCCGGCAGTCATTTTATGCGAGGGTCCCAGTTATAAAAGATCAACGACTGGCGTATCTTTGCGAAGAGCTTATCTGACACATGCATTCTTAAGAAAACTGTTGGATCTTCCAAGTATGTAGTGCTTCATTTGTTTAGTGGGTCCACTGCCATGTTGTCCTATGTGGAGGCTTCCCATTAGTTAGTTGGTGATGATTTGTAAAGCATGTCAGAGCATGCCTGACACACTGTGTCCCTTTTAGATCAACGGCTGGCGTATGATCTCATGGGTTGTGTTAGAGCCATGAGATTATGGGTTGACTGTCGATTTCACTTTATTACCATGCTCTGTCAGGTGGGTCCTCGTATTGATGACGTGCCCGTGTTTCATTGGCCAGCTGAAGGATGATAGTGCTTTAATACAGTGGGTCCATTGTCAGATATTACCGATGTGTAAGGCTCCTGATTGGTTGAAGGATGGTGATGTGGAAATTTGTCAGTGGGGTCAGCTTCCTTAGGGAGTTAAGTTTTGAGCAAGATCAATGACTGTCATTATACTATTGAAGGAAGATGCATGGTATTTAAGCTAGCGGTATTATGACAACCATCCGATGAAGATAAAGAAGGCCATGGGTCCGCATTGTCAGATGGGCTGATGTGTAAAGCTTTTGATTGGTCCACATAGCGATGACTTGGATGTATTAGTGGGGCTATGTCAGAGTATCGATAGAGATGTCAGAGGGATAAAGATCGACGGCCAGTGCATGTTCTAAAGGAATATTTTGAAGCCATGAGATTATGTGCTGACCATCGATTTTGCCAAGTGTTCAGCTTCAGTCAAGGTGCATCCATGCCAAGTCAAGGTGACATGCCAGTTTATGATTGGTCAAAGTACATGACTTGGAAGTGGATCTAGTGCTACGTATTGCTGATGTACTCGCATGAGATTGGCTACTAAGAGATGACAAGGACTTGTAGGTGGACCCGTGTGTCAGTAGGGTCCCAGTTCTAAAAGTATCAATGGCTGGCACATGATTGGAAGGAATATTCAGGGGCTATGAGATCATGTGCCCATCGTTGGATTGGAATTAAGAATTTGCAGTGGGTCTGTTGTCAAAACTTCCTGACGTGTTTGCTGATGGGGCGGCCGAAATGAATAAAAGATCGACATGTGGAAAAATGCACCTAGGGTTAGTAAAGAGGCTCAACGATTCAGTGAAAAGCCTTGTTTTATGAATTGCTTAACTAGACCAAGGTTAGACCAAAGCTCTTCGCAACTTAGAAAAAAGTCTTCAATCACGCAGTCACTAAATGACTTAAAAGAGGAAAGCTTGAGGTGGGTCCAAATATGACAGGGGTGTTGACATGCTCAATTCCTATTGGTCACAATCTGCTAATGAGGACTTTGACTTTTCAAAGGGGTTTCGCGACTGTTGAAAAAATGATCTGGGCCGTTCATCTACCAGGAAACAAAGGACATCAACAGTTGTGTTTTAAAATGACCAGCTAGCCATTATGATTCAAATTTAAATATCTCTGATGAGGGTTTTTTACTAGTGTTTGATTTGCAGGCTACGAATCGGTAGGGTAGCTCAAGGCATTTATGTCGTCAGGACATTTGCAGTTGAAGGAGATGATGAGAGGGATTGGCAATCCATCTTCAATCATTTCTTATCCCTAAGAAGTACCAATTTGAGCATTCATTGTGAGACTTTGTGTAGAAACATTGATGGATCCAAGTTGCTTGTCTGTAGGCAATTTAGTACAGGGATGGGCACATAAAATATCTGATCATCCATGATCTTGCAGAGATGCATTTATGATCAGACTTGATAGGATTAGGGTTTGATTATTTTATGAAAATCTTTTGTAACCCTAGTTAGGTTTTGACTCCTACCTGTGTGCAAAAATAGGAGATGTATGTAATAATTTTTGAGAGCTTTAGGGCTCAGAGTTAGACAATTGTAAAAGAAATTCATCCTTCTTAAGAGTTATCTGTGGCATTTTCTCTCCCCTCTAGCTTCTACAATTGTATTCTTTCATTGATAATTTAGACATTGCAGAGGTATTTTGTGACAATTCTTCATGTCCCTATGCTTCCTTGCTTGAATTATCTCTTATTGAATCGAAGTATATGTATGTTTTGAGTGATATCTCAGGGTTCCTAATCCCTCTCTCTTTCTACAATTATTATGTGTTATGTTGGAAATATAGATGCAATAACTGAGATGGGGGGGGGGGGGGGTGAATCAGTCAACCACAAAAATATTACCACTAATCCCTTAGATATCTTAATAAATTATTTAATATTGCCACTCAGTAAACATCCAGAGAAATGCTGAAACTTGATCTTTGAAGTGTGTAATAATTAAACTATTCTTAAGCATTCATCACTGATTAACATACATGAATAAAGAAAATAACATGAACACAAGAGACACCAGATTTACCGTGGAAACCCAATATGGGAAAAACCACCAATGTAACTAGTTACTATTTTTCACTCTTCTGAAGTGATGCCCGGTTCGAAGCCAGCCCAGTAAAAGGTTACAAAATACACTATTAGGTGTGATCTTGTTAGAGGATTTAATCACCCTACTAGGAGTGGCCTTGTAAGAGGTCTTGAAACAATTCAATAGAACTTTCACCTTGTTAGAGGATTTACAAAATGGTTGTTAAACCAACTCGGTTAAGAGATTTTGGTATCACTGCTACAATTGTAAGAGAGTAACAATGAAATGACCTACAACTGAATTGCTGATTATAGATCTTTGTTCTGCTTCACTAGATCCTTACTGATCAAATAAATCTTTGCTACTCCTCAAGGATATCTAACCATCCTTCAAAATTTTCACATACCTTTCTTCAAAATGATTTCTGCATGCTATATATCTTATTCACCACTTGACCTTCTATATATATATATACCATTCTAATTAAAATTTAGATTGTCAAGTCGGCACTAATAATTATTACAACAGTCGACTAGGATAAATAAATTGTAATAACAAAATCCTTTGAAGGGTCGACCTTGCTTGGTAAACATTAATCCTGAAAAGATTTCCTTCAATGACCGAGTGAACTCGGTAACCACAGCAAATTCTGCAACATCCTTCGAAGACCGAGTGAGCTCGGTAACCACTAATTTTCCTTCGATAACCGAGGAGGCTCGGTTAACACTATTTTCTGTCATGTTTCCTTTTGACACCCGAGAGATCTCAGTAGACACTAAAAATTGCCTAGCTAACCGACTGAGCTCGGTAGACATTGAGAACCGCCTAGCTAACCGACTGAGCTCGGTAGACATTGAGAACCGCCTAGCTAATCGACTGAGCTCGATAGACACTGAGAACTGCCTAGCTGACTGACTGAGCTCGGTAGACACTAAGAATGATAATTGATATGACATTTGTGTGACATCAAAGAAAACACATAGCTAATCCAACAATGTCCTTCAGACAATTGTATCCAACAATCTCCCTCTTTGGCATTGATTGCAACACAACATGTCATAGCACAATGAAATTTCACAGAGAAACCTAAAGTAAGAAACATATCCTTAGCTTCATTTTGATTCCCATCATCTTCAAACTTCTTTCTGACTGAGAACTCTCCCTCTTAACTTCTCAAATTATTCTCCTTAGAGATTTCTTGAAATGACAGCAAACTCTCCCTCTTTGACAACACATGCCAAAAGACAACTTACTCAGTTTCGGTGAATATCAATGTACCTTATGTACTGATTCATATGTAATGATTCCCTAACTATGTTGCATCAACTGATTGATCTTCAACATGTTCTGGTTGATGCATCACTAAAGATTTATTTAGTGAACCTCAAACAGGGGAGTGACCCCTAACTTGCCTCTTAGATACAAGAATGCATCCTTAGGTAGTGGCTTGGTGAAGATATCTGCAATTTGTTCTTTTGTATAAATATATTCCAATCTGATTTCCTTGTCCTGCACCAATTCTCTGACAAAGTGATATTTTATAGCAATGTGCTTGGTTTTGGAATGAATTACCAGATTCTTTGAAATAATTATTGTACTTGTATTGTCACAAAACATAACAACTGGTTCTTTGATCTCAACCTTCATGCCTTCCAAAAACTATTTAAACCATACAATATTAGAGTAGTTTACTACTGCAACAACATATTCTGCTTCTACTATGGATTGGGATGTACAGTTTTTCTTTTTACTAGTCCAAGATACTAACCTCTTGCCAAGAAAGAATGCTCCACCACTTGTACTCTTTCTATCATCAATGTTTCCTGCCCAATCAGCATCAGTAAACACTTTTAAATCTAGATTGCCTCCAAATTTATACCACAAGCCATAATCTTCAGTTCCCCTTAAATAACTCAAGATTCTTTTGATTGCCAT
The DNA here is from genome assembly GCA_027943335.1 of Chamaecyparis obtusa. Lineage (NCBI taxonomy): Eukaryota > Viridiplantae > Streptophyta > Pinopsida > Cupressales > Cupressaceae > Chamaecyparis > Chamaecyparis obtusa. Next base: position 109,935 of record BSBK01013393.1, read on the forward strand.
CATGTGATTTTGTCTGGGTTTAGCTGAGAATCTTGCCACTATACCAACTGCTAAGGCAATATCAGGCCTTGTGTGCACTACATACTATAATTTTCCAATCATTGATCTGTATAAGGTCTGATCTACTTCTTTTGAATCATCATCTTTGGTAAGCTTCAGTCCAGTACACATGGGTGTACCAACTAGTTTTGAATCTTCCATACCAAATTTCTTAAGTATTTCCCTAATATATTTAGACTGAGTAATGTAGATACCATTTTTGTTCTGCTGAATCTGAAGTCCAACAAAAAAATTTATCTGACCAAACATAGACATTTCAAATTCTTTGTTCATATGCTCTAAAAATTCTTTGCACTGATCATCATTTCCTATAAACACAGTATCATCCACAAATATTTTTGCCAAAACAATTTTGTTATCTGATCCTTCTTTGATGTATAAATTGTTGTTGTCATTAGCTCTTTTGAAATCAATCTAAGTAAGATAGTTATGTAATCTTTCATACCATGCTCTAGGAGCTTGTTTCAGACCATACAATGCTTTGTGTAATTTGTAGACCATATCCCTTTTGTCTGGATCAATAAAACCTTTAGGTTGCTCAATGTAGACTTCTTCCTCAAGAATACCATTGAGAAATGCAGATTTTATATCCATCTGATATACCTTAAATCCTTTATGTGCTGCATATGCAAGTAAAGTCCTCACACCTTCTAATCTTGCAACAGGAGCAAAAGTCTCTCCATAATCTATTCCTTCTTCTTGAGAATATCCTTTACATACCAATCTTTCTTTGCTTCTTGATACTTGACCATCTTCATTTAACTTATTTTTGAATACCCATTTTGTCCCAATTACATTTTTATCTTTAGGCCTAGGTACAAGAGTCCATGTCTTATTTTTCTCTATTTTCTCTATTTCTTCATTCATAGCCTCAATCCAACTTTCATTTTCCAATGCATCTTTGACATTTTTAGGTTCAAAATCAGCAAATAAACATGTACCTTTTAGTTTACTTCTTGTCATAGTACCATCTGATTTGTTTCCAATAATCTAATCTAGTGTATGATGCTTCCTAATGTACTTGGCCAATATAGGTTCCTTGCTTCTTGAATGAGTTACATTGTAATTTTCTTCATCTTCAGGTTCAAGTTGCTCGGGCTCGGTAGATACTTGCTCGGTAGCTTTAGACTGAGACTCGGTACTTTGTGACTCGGTGTGAACTTCTTCTTATGACTCGGTTAATGTACCGGGCTCGGTAGATGTAGTTTCCTTATTGACAGATGTGTCTGGCAATGTATCAGGTTCGATGTAAACAAATCTTCTATAATCCTCTAGTTCTTTTTTGCTTTCTTCTTCAGTCTTTTCTGCAAACTCATCAATTCTCACATGTGCACTTTCTATGATTTTGTGAGTAGACAAATTTAGACATCTATATGCCTTACTTTTGCAAGAATATCCCAAAAATATTCCTTCATCACTTTTTACATCAAATTTTCCTTTTCTAAATTCTTTTAAGATGTAACATTTACTACCAAATACTTTTAGGTAACTTACATTTGGTTTGTAGCCATACCATAGCTCATAAGGAGTCTTGAATGTGTCTTTTCTCAACTATACTCGGTTCAAGGTATGAACTGCAGTGATGATAGCTTCCTTCCAGTATTTTATAGCAATGTTCTTTTCAATCATTAGAGTCCTTGCACAGTCCATGATAGATCTGTTCCTTCTTTCAGCTATTCCATTCTGCTCAGGAGTTCTTGGGGCTGATACCTATATTTTGATTCCTCTTTCAATGCAGAAATTATTGAATTCATGGGAGATGAATTCACCACCTCTGTTTGATCTCAAGTATTTTATTCTTTTTCCCGTTTCCTTTTCTACTCTTGCTAAATACCATTTGAACTTCTCAAATGCTTCTAACTTTTCTCTTAAATACATAACAGTCATCATTCTAGAGTAATCATCAACAAAGAGAGTAAAGAATTTTTCTCCAGTATAGCTCTCAATTCCAATAGGTCCACATAAATCAGTATGCACAATTTCCAAAATATCTTCAGACTGATAGGTTTTACTTTTAAAACTAGACTTTCCCATTTTACCAATTTGACAATTTTTGCATAGACCAACATCAGGTTTCTTCAAAGTAGGAATACCTCTTACTTTCTTGAATTTGCTTATTTTTATCATGTTATCAAAATTTACATGACATAACCTTTTGTGCCATAACCAACTTTCTTCAATTTGAGCAATAAAACATGAGTATTCACCAAGATCAAGATAAAACAGGTTACCTTTGGTTTGTTTGCCTGATCCTATCAGTTTTCCTTTGTCATCCAGCAGTCTTGCTTTTCCATTCATGAATTCAACTTTGAATCCAATGTAAATTAGTTGTGCTACACTCAGAAGAGTATGCTTTAGTCCTTCAACCCAATATGCATTATCACATATAATTTCTTTGGTTAATGAAATTCGTCCCTTTCCTTTTATACAACAAGGTTCATTGTTTCCAAACCTTACATTACCACCATCAAAGTTTTCAAAGTGTTCAAACTTAGTCCTATCACCAGTCATATGATGTGAACATCCACCGTCTATAATCCATGTATCATTCTTGCTTATATGAGAGATAAGTGTCATCTGATCTTCATCATTATCAGATTCATCTTTTACAGCAATGAAAACAATTTCTTCTTCACTTCATCCGAATCTTTAGCTAAAAAACATGTTTTCTTACCTTTATCCTTGAATGATTTGAAATTTTTCTTGCCATTCTACTTGTAACCTTTATTCTCATCTTTGCTTTGCTTGTTTGGGCACCTAGCTGCAATATGACCAATTTCTTCACATGAAAAATAGATTAAGAGAGTTTTACCTTTGTATTTTCCTCTGCCTCTTGAATATTTCTTTGCAAGTAATGCTTCAATAACTTCAAGATCACTATCAGAACTTTCCTCTGATTCTTCTTCACTTTTTGATTCGATTTTCTTCCCTTTCTTGAGCGAAAGTTTGGCCTCAAAAGCTGATTCAATATTTTTAGAAGTTGGAACATAGTTGTCATAGTTATCCAGTTCAAAGGTTGTCAATCTTCCAACTAAGGCATCCAAAGTTATATTGTGATTTTCTTCACATCTTCTTTCTTGAATAGCAGAAACTCTTATTGCATAAATAGGAAGTAATGTTCTAAGAACCTTACTTATAACAGTTTCATCATCAATTTTTCCTCTAGAAGCTCTGATTGCACTAACAGTTGTCTTGATCCTTTCAACATATTTTGCAATGTTTTCTTCTTCTCTCATTTTCATCTGATCAAACTATCCTCTTAGGCTTTCTGCTTTGGCTCTCTTCACATTGTCATCACCACCATAGATTTTCTTCAGCTTGTTCCACATTTCATGAGCAGTTGTGCAGTCTTTGATTTCATCAAATTCTTCATAGCTAAGAGCTGATGCAATGTCTATCATCAGAGTGTTATGGTTCTTCTTCTCTGCAATGTCTTCAAAAATTAATGTGCTAGTAGGAACTGTATATTCTTGATCAATATATTTGCATCCTGAATCACCAATGGAAGCTAGAGGAAGTCTCATGAGACCTTGCCATGCTGAAAAGTTATTTCTATTAAGCCTTGGAATTTCTCTTTTGTAAGACATCCTAATCTTTAGCTTAGGTTCTTGAAACCCTTCCTACAAGCACCAAAAGCTTTGATACCAATTGTTGGAAATATAGATGTAATAACTGAGAGGGGGGGGGGGGTGAATCAGTCAACTACAAAAATATTACCATTGATCCCTTAGATATCTTAATAAATTATTTATTGTTGCCACTCAGTAAACATACAGAGAAATGTTGAAACTCGATCTTTGAAGTGTGTAATAATTAAACTATTCTTAAGCATTCATCACTAACTAACATACATGAATAAAGAAAATAACATGAGCATAAGAGACACCAGATTTATCATGGAAACCCAATATGGAAAAAACCACCAATGTAACTAGTTACTATTTTTCACTCTTTTGAAGTGATGCCCGGTTAGAAGCCAACCCAATAAAAGGTTACAAAACACACTGTTAGGTGTGACCTTGTTAAAGGATTTAATCACCCTGCTAGGAGTGGCCTTGTAAGAGGTCTTGAAACAATTCAATAGAACTATCACCTTGTTAGAGGATTTACAAAATGGTTGTTAAACCAACTCGGTTAAGAGATTTTGATATCACTGCAACAATTGTAAGATAGTAACAATGAAATGACCTACAACTAAATTTCTGATTATAGATCTCTATTCTGCTTCACTAGATCCTTACTAATCAAATAAATATTTTCTTCTCCTCAAGGATATCTAACCATCCTTCAAAATTCGCACATACCTTTCTTCAAAATGATTTCTGCATGCTGTATATCTTATTCACCACTTGACCTTCTATATATATATATATATATATATATATATATATATATATATATATATATATATATATATATATATATATATATATATATATATATACCATTCTAATTAAAATTTAGATTGTCAAGTCAGCACTAATAATTATTACAATAGTCAGTTGGGATAAACAAACTGTAATAACAAAATCCTTTGAAGGGCCGACCTTGCTCGGTAAACATTAATCCTAAAAAGATTTCCTTCGGTGACTGAGTGAACTCGGTAACCACAGTGAATTCTGCAACATCCTTCGAAGACCGAGTGAGCTTGTTAACCACTAATTTTTCTTCAATAATCGAGGAGGCTCGGTTAACACTATTTTCTATCATGTTTTCTTTTGACACCCGAGAGATCTCGGTAGACACTAAAAACTGCCTAGCTGACCGACTAAGCTCGGTAGACACTGAGAACTACCTAGTTGACCGACTTAGCTTGGTAGACACTGAGAATGATAATTGATATGACATTTGTGTGACATCAAAGACAACACATAGCTAATCCAACAATGTCCTTCAGACAATTGTATCCAACAGTGTTATTGTGGATGATTTGATGTGAATGCTTTTGTGGGTATACCTCAACCCCTTAACAATCTTGTCTCATTCCTATGTCAAGTTGCAAAGGTGAATGTTTGTCTGTAGGTTGTAGATTGTGTCTAAACTTTTAGAAATACTATTGTTTGTGAAAGCTCTCTCTTTCCCTGAATAGTCTCTTTTCTATTGTAGACGTTTCTATGAAATATTTATGCAGGCCTATTTAGTGAGTTGTGATCTCCTAGACCTGAGTTGTTCATTATTTTCATCCTCTATACTAAGATTCAAACCCTTCATTTCAGTGTATCACCTAGTAGGTAGTTTTCTTTCAAGTCATTTCCTTTCAAGCATTCCTTCTATCCCTTTCCCTCAAGGTTTACTTTCATGTCTAGAAGCAAATTAAGATGACTATCCAAGAGGAACCAACCTAGAACCTAGAGGTCTCATCTCGGTTAGCATAGGTCCCACAACCTGGGGATGATTCTCATGTTATACTAAGTTATCAAGACCAAGAGAGCTTGAAACAAGGGTGCAAACTTAGTGTATAACAATAAGTGCCAAAAAAATATGTACCAAAAAAGGAGGTCACTTCTATAAACTATTACACTTGAGAGAATACATGAAGAAGGAAATCTTAAGAAGCTACTTCTAGATTCCTATTCATGACATGCAAAAATCATATAGATATTATATTATTAATCTATTAAAAATCTCTGTAATTATGATGTAACAAACATAATTCTAGATTTCACAACTCAAAATAATCTATTAAAAAAGTCATGTAAATTATATTATTTATTTATTTTTCCTAAATATAAATAAACATTTAATAAAAGGGATGACCCTGTGGTGCAACGAAAGTTGTAAACACAGTGTTGATACTCGTTGGATTTGAATCTCACCCGAGTCAATGCTTGGAAGTCTGAAAACAAGATGACAAACAATAATAACTGAGAGGTGGTAGTTTGACATAACAGATAGGGAGGAGGTGTTTGGCAATGCATGAATATGGAAGAGGGTATGAATAGAGGGAGGAGAAAGAAGAAATATAAAATGATATGTCCTCTAATTTTAAAATCCAATAAAAAATAATTTAAATCTTTCTATAATTTTTGAAAGATTTCATTTTAATAAAATTATAATATTTATTATATAAATTAAATCTATTATTTATCTTCAAAATTTATCTCAATCAAGAAAACTATTTAATAGTAATAATAGAGACCTTTTAAACTCTCAAAGATTGATCCTCTGGAAGCTGAATAAATATTTCAAACAAACAAGATGATCCAGTAATCCATTTCTTTTCACTATCTTACCATTAAATCTACATTTTCATTTATTGTGAACAAGTTCAGGTGGACATCTCTTGATTAAAGAATTGTTAGAACTGCTACTTTGGATCGTTAGGTTTAAATAGGTGTATAATATGGAACGAGTAAGTTGAGAGAGAAAAAGAGATTTTGGAATGTTGGGAGAAGATAAGTAAATTGAAGGACAATTAAGATGGTTACAATTTCTTTTTAATAGTAAATTATTAGGTTTCATTAGGTTTCTATTTATTATTATATATCTCATTCTTAAATTCTAAGAAAGAATTAGTAATATCTATTATCAAGTTAATTTTAATTATGTTAGGATATATGTAGAAAATAATAAAATAGAATGAGCCTATTTTCAAAGAAAATTGTATTCTAAATGAGACAAGGAATATTTTGAAATTCAAGAGGAAACATTAAAGGATGTGGATGCAACCACTTTCTTAGAAGATACTTCAATTTATCAATATGTAAATAGTATACTAAACTATTTTTTTTTAAAACAAATCTAAAATTAAAAGATTATTAACATAAATATTCTAATTTTATTATTTTTTAATCATTTATTAAATATATTTTGTTATATAATTTGTAACTTAAATTAGATAAATAAATTGAAAATAAATCAACCATTAATAAATAATAAACTAAAAGTATACGAAGTATACTAATTAACTATATGTCATACTTATATTAATAATTATTAAATATTATATCATATATTTGAAATTATATTTAGTAATAATATTTCTTACCACTATTTCTCTTAAAAAAAATAAAAAATACAGGTATAACAACAAGAAATATACAGCCACCACTAAAAAGATAATAGCGACAACTAAAAAGATAACAAGAAGAAAAAACTCAATAAGAAGCTGAAACCTCCAGCGTACTCCGTCATTAAACTAGAAATATACAGCAACACCTTAAAAGAAACCTCCAACATGGGTGTCAAACTTACATCAAACATTTGCAATTCGGTCTATATAATTAGTGTTGTAAAGTTCTCTGTGACCAGGCCACCATAAGTAGGTACACTCAAAAGGCAATAATGGAGGCGTTAAGCTTAAGTGAGATGTAAACTGTTTCATTCGCTCTAATTCTGTCTCAAGTTCTGGATCAAGATCATCAATTGCAATTTTTCTCACCAATCTTCTGCATCCATCATACACATCGATTCCTTCTCCAACCACAACAGTCCATCCAAAATTGTTAACTGAAATTTGATTAATTTCATTAGGTAATCTGATATCCACTCGACGCCACCTCTTGATGTTCATGTTTCCTTCTTCATTTTCTAATTCCCACATAAACTTGTACTCCAAGTCAACCAGAATTAGAGGACCGATATCACTCCCAGCTAGATACCAATACTCACATTGGTAAAGAAAAGGTTATAGAATTAGCAGATGAAGTAGTCCAAGAAAACTAGAGCCATACTATTGTTCTCAAAAGATGCCTCATTCGGAAGAGATGTCAATTTTGGAAAAAAATTTTGTTCATTTGATAAACAGAATTTGAGAAGTAGAAACCTATTGTATGTTCTCATATTAAGAAAGAAATGATGCTGGCGTAAACATATTAGATTCCAACTAGGTGGCTTTAGTTCTCATACTGAACAAATCATTAGGAGGGCCAACTACTCTCTAAGGATTTCATGAAAAGTTTAATTTAGAATGTTAGTGCATTAACACCCATAATAAGAGATGCCTCATTAAACCCCAAATAGATAATTGTTAGGCAGACATAGTGTTGATTCATAATACTAAACTATCAATAGAATATTCTATGGATAGTTTGAAAAATTGTCATCGTTGGTCAGTAGTTCAACCTGCTTCAAATGGGGCTTTGAGTGGCTTACCGTTTTGTGGGAAAATTTAAAACTTCTAGCCTATTTTTTATTTTATTACTACTAATGCAAGAATTTCTTGTTTTGACTTATCATTAATTCTCTTGATTTTCAATGGGTCAATTTCAATAGTGAGTTAAAAGATTTTATGGAATTATTTCAAGTACTAGATTGATCTAGGGAAGAAAATATTATAGTAGTAGGTTAGTTTAATGACATAATCTCATTAGAAGTTAAGGAATCATGTATATCCTCTCCATTGACAATTGAAGATTTTTGGTGAATTTGTGTAACAAACCGGGCTCTTCAACTTCTGCCCCATCAATGGTTATGTTATTAGGACTAATCTAAGTAAATATTTCCTAAATATAGCTAATATATTTCATTTGGGTTTTTTTCTTAATTTATAATAGATTTAAGATATAAGATTATGCAATTATAAAATTCTTAGCTTTATAGGTTTTGATTAGTACTCAGTTAATTAAACATTCTTGCAAGGTCTTTGATCCAAACTATGTTGAGAATAGTCCATACCAATAGAAGGGGAATCTAGTGTGTGTCAAGAGCCATCAAGATAAGAGGTAGAACATGAAAAAAAAATGCCTAAAAGGGTCAAGTGATGGTCTGGAGACATTTTGGGAGTAGTTTAGAACCATCAAGACCTACAAAGTGAAGAAAGATGAGTAAAAAAGATAAATTGAACTAATTTAAATTGAAATGAAAAACCTGAGTAACAATACTAGGTATGTACAAACCTATAAGTATTGTTAGAAAATAGTGAAATAGAAGAACTTGTAGAAGATTTTTTATGCATTATAATTCTCCATTTATTACTCCAAAAGGAGTTTTAAATACAAATGTCCAATCCCAACAATCTTAGGGTTTGAAGCAAGTTAAAACTAAAGAGCTTTTTTTTTTACAAAGATCAAGGGAGATGTGGCCTAAAAGGGGGTTATTCAAATATAAAATTATTTTCATCTATGAGAAAAATTTAACTATTTGAAATTAGATAGTTTTCTAGATTGAAGATAATCATGGAAATTATTTTCTTTAGGGAAACCATTTGAAATAAGTAACAAATAATCAATATTTTTTTCAAATATCCCTTTTTAAATAACATGCCTTAGCCTTGTAGATGGCGCTACCCTCCAATGGGGTGGGTAAAAGTTAATTTTGATGGGGAGGCCAAAGGAATTCTTGGGATGGTTGGGTGTGGGGGAGTGATAAGAAATGACTTTGGCCAATATGTTGCATCGATGGCACTCCCCTTGGGATCTCAAACTGACCACCTCGTTGAAGCTATGGTGGTTGTTTAGTCTCTCATTATTACCAAGGACATGGGTTTTTCTATGGTTTGGTTCGAAGGTGATTCTAATAATATTATTAGATGCCTAAAGGGATTTTCTCCTCCCTCATAGTCTATCAATAACATTCTTGTGAAAGCTACACATATCATTAATTATTTTGAGAAATGTAATATTTCTCATGGTTACTAAGAGGTAAATGTGGTGGTCCACTTGCTTTCCAAACATGATAGTCAAGTCTAGTACACAACGCACATGGAAGGGTGAGATAGATCTCCCCATTAAAGTGAATGATTGTTTGAATTATGATCGCATACACAATAAAGTGGGGGTTTAAGTTGATGATTGCAACACACTATCCCATGGTATAAGATATAATGAAGAGTATAGGTAATTGTCCTTTAGACAAAAGAGATAGAAATTGTGAAAAGATGTTGCACACTTTGTGGGTGCTTCTCCTTTTATGAAGTTTCTGAAAGACAATTTTGGCAATTTGTATTGTGAGTGTTTTTGGATGTTGGTTGTTTGCTCTTTTTCTGTGCTCTGGGGAACTAGTATAGCCATTATGGGGGGGTAACATAAAGATAAAGGAATGCTTATCCTATGAGGACTAGAAGAAAAAAAACTACTCCCTTCATGGATCATTTAAATTAGGAAAATCCTATTGTTACCAAGATTTTCAAGAAGGAATGGAAAGAGGCAAGATGGTAATTCCAAGGAGGAAAGTTAAAATTGATGAGGGGATTATTGACAAAGTCACTAGTATGCCATGTGATGGTAAGAAATATTGAAAAGACAGGAAGCTGTCAAACTAGGTTGTGAATAATTTCCCCAAGGAGCAGGAGGAAAGAAATAATCTTGTCAAAATTGGAAAGACTTATTACTCCCTATCATCTAAAAAGAAATATGGAGGAAGGTCTTGAGGGCCCATCATGAAGTATATCACATTGGATGGAATATTTTCACAGGATTATGGTTACCACTTTAATCTTCCTTAACCATTTTTTTCCATATTCATTGCTATCTCTATTATTCTCTAAATGATAGTATTACAAGAATTAGAGATAAGGAGGATAGAAATCCCACCCTCCATGAGGGTTTATGGTCTTGATTGTAGATTATTTTAAGCCTAACAACTTTCAGAACACCATATCTGATCATTTTTCCTCTGAGGAGACACAAAGTTATCTAATGAGTCTGAGAAGAGGGTTATTCAAACATTGATTTGGGTGATAATTCAGAATCTTAAGTTTCTCTCCTAAGGCCACTACTAAGGGAAAGAAGAAGGGTAGGCCTCATGCTCTGGTAATAAAAAATCCCCTAAAACACCCATGAAGGTGGGTAGGAAAATTTAGAAGAAGTAGGAAGAGGATATGTCGAAAGATGAGGACAATGAAGGGAGGGAAGACATTGACATAGATTTAGAGGATAGTGGTTGGTTATCCCCTCTAAATAAATAGGCTAGGACTACAGAGAAAACTAAAACCCTAGTGAGGATGTGCAAAAATATCTTGAGCTTTCTTCTGCTCTAGTGCCTAAGAGACATGAAAAATTTGGTAATGTTGATTCACATGTTCTCATTGATTCTCATTGTTCCCCACTCTTAGTTATCCAACAATTGGTGTAGAGCTATTGGAGCTTAGAGGTAAAATATTAAATGACTTAAGCTAAACATCCAAAGATTTATAGGAGAGAAGTACCATAGTTTAACAAGGATAGTTTCCCTACATGAAAAAGAAGGATAAATTTACACCTATCAGGAATTGGAGATTCTATAATCTACTATTTGGAAAATGACTAGACTCCACCACCTCTTGGACCTGTGACACTTGATCAGATGATAGAAAATAAGGAACACAAATCGATAATAATTGAGATTGCTTCTTCCCTTACTGATGATGAGTTTAATGATATTAAAAGTGTGATACAATGAAAGAGATGTGGGATAAACTCGTACTTGTTTATGAAGGTGGATCTACATGTACAAAAGGCTAAGGTTGATAGTCTTAGAGGAAAATTTGATAAGATACGAATGAAATAAGATGAAAACCTTGCAGCAATATAGCTTTAGAATCAAAGAAGTTAGTGAAATCAAAGATGTTGGTGGGAACAATGAATGGAGAAGATGTGGTAAGAAAATTCATAGAACTCTCTTAATTAAATATGCTATTTAGAGTCACTTCTATTAAATAATTAAGATCTATACCGGCAATGATGTTACTCTTGATGCTTTGGTTGGTAAGTTGACTCCATTTGAGCTTAGTAATTTGATAATAGTTTACCAAAGATAAAAACATCTTTTAATTCATCTCTAACCATTGGAAGTTCAAGAAGAGAAAGAGATAATCACTACATTTTTGGTGGAAGTGACTATGATAATATACTAACCAAGGAAAAAGAACAAGAAGAACTAGAAGCACTACTAGCAAAGAGACTACAAAGAGGAAAATGAAAGCATAAAGGTAAACTGCCTCTAAATTGCATCTAGGTGTCTTGACAATGACAAGAATGATAAGAACATTACTTGGTTACTTCTTCTACATTATTTTAGAGAAAGTTTGGAAAATATCTAATAAAATACTAATCCAATCTTCTCGACCTATAGAGAATCTAATTCTATAATTCTTAAATATTCTCTAAAATGTAAGAATGTATCTTTTATATTGCAGATATATAATATTGATCCCATCTCCTCATCTTCTCAGACAATTATGTAATGTGGACCAAAAAGTGAGGTCACTTCTATAAACAATTACACTTGAGGAATTCCCATGAAGAAGGAAATCTCAAGAATTGACTTATAGCTTCCTATCCATGACGTGCAAAAACCATATAGACATTATGATGGTGGATCTTAGATGAACCTTAAAGAAAGACCTTTGCAAGGTGCACCATAAAATGGAAGATTCAAATGATAATACAAAGTAGATCTAAGATGAAATGAAAAATCTAAGCTAAAATGATAAGCAATAAATACGATAAAAAGTAGATCTAAAATGAGATGGATTAAGCTAGATGCAAGAAATAAATATTCAATGATGATGCAATGCTTCAATATTGAATAATATAAGAATGCCAGAGCTCAAAGATGCCAATATTTCAAGACTAATATTCCAAGATGCTAAGATGCCAAGACTCCAAGAACCTACAATAAAATTTCAAAATCAATCAAGAAGCTGAGAATGCATAAAATGATGGATTTGATCAAGAAATAAGAGATTAAATAAATATGCAAAATTGATTGAGCACAAGATTTAGTCTATTATTTAAATTTTAATGTCAGAGTGGAGCTCAAGGTTTACTAGACCATTTTTGGGTGATTACATTTATCCCTATTTGACTAATGATGTGAGTGATCGAGGAGCACAGTGAGTCAAAGAATGATGATATCAAGGTAAGTGATAGAGATCTAACTCTAAACTTGATCGAATGAAATATATGGAAGACAACTAATCTTGAACTTGATCGAACAAGAACTAGTAAAGATAGCTATATACCTGATCAAAGATCTAACTCTGAACTTGATTGAATGAAGCACATAAAGTAAAATAATAATTAACTTGATCAAATGATAACAAAATACCAGCTAAAGATCTGATTCTAAACTTGATCAAATGAAGCACAAAGAGACAACTAATCATGAACTTAATCAAACAAGAACTAAAAGGACAAAAAGATTCAATGTACAGTTGAAGCAAAATTGAACAACAAAGATTGAAAGTCGAGACAATAAGATAACACAATCAATTTGCCGCTTTGAAAGATAGGTTATTACTACCCCCATCGGGATCAAAAGTGAAATGAGGTAAAGGAGATGCAAAAATGAGATAGATTTGAACAAATTAGGATAAGATCAGGTCTAAGATGATTGATAAGAGCATAAGACCAAGTTTGACCACTAACTATTGAAAGTTTGCCCCAGTTTGAATAAGGTTGACCAAGAAGGTATAATATTAGCATTAGGTCAAAGAAAGTGACTATCAAGAAAATATGTTCATTTTTTGCGTCAAAGGATAAAAAGATAATCCCCAAAAGAACAAAAAAGTGAACTTTAATTTTAGTTTTAATCCTGGAAAATGAATCATGAATGTTGAAAAAGGATGATTGAATTTGTTCGATAATGATGAAGGAGACCCTCTCCTAAATCATATGCAAACTCGAATGAACCCTAAAATGGAAACTACTATGAAGATTAAAAGTGCCAACTTGTAAGAGTCAATAAATAGGGTCCTTATTTTTATGATTGAGCCTTAATAAGGAACATCTGAAGATCATACAAGCCATCACTAGTGCAAGTCTAGCTATGAAGATATGAATATGATTTATATTGGATCTAATGTAGGAAACACATGTAAGCATCGAGGTATAAGGGCCAAGATGACCTAAACATGATTTCCAAATTAAAGTTGTAAGTAGCCATAAGCATCAAGACATAAGAGTCTAGGATGACTTGAATGGTTGTTGCATAAGCAAATACAATGTAACAGTCAAGGAGATAATTCCAACCTCACCTAAGTGTTTGAATAAGAAGGTTAAGGTATGTGTGGCATTCTAATCATGATGGAGACTCTTACCATAGACACCTAATTTAATAGACAACTTAAGATCATTGGAATCACACCATAGGCAAAACAAAAAATTGCCCATGCCCCTATTCCTCTAGTTGTAACATCATGGAGAAACCAAAGGAGGGAACATCAGTGTAAATCCTCAATAATAGACAGCATCTAAAGAAAATATCATTAAGCATAGCTTGGTCCTTTTGATTTAAGTGTGTGTAAAATAAATAAATATAATCATTGACTTGCTAGGACTCATGCATGTAGGTGAGAAATATTGCACAATCCTAGACTGCACACAAAGCATCGACTCAAGGTAACCATATCTGATAAGTGTTAGAAACACTTGATGCTAAAATAAGTGTTGAGAAAATTTTTTGGGGTCATGTTGAGAAACATTGGTGTGAGTTACTAAGAAAACACCATCGCACAACAAAGGAGAATATAGTTCATGACCCCTTTCCCTAGACAAAGATCAATCCTAGACCAAGGAGATTGGAGATGGAAGTCAAAAGGGTTTAGAGCGCAAAGTGACAAGCTGATAGATATAAGCCCATGGGTCTCAAGTAGCACCTATTTTTAGGAAATTATATGATTTTTATGATTTTTGTAGAGATTTTATATGATTTTTAGAAAAAAAAAATTGAAGGAATATTTTTTAATTTTTAATTTTTCAGAGATTACCAGTTCTCAATAAAGATCACATTGGTTTTCCTCTAATGTGT